>OX246740.1:53660637-53938334 GCA_945910005.1 Isoperla grammatica
AACGAATCGCATATAAAGAAATGTATTATTTGTAAGCTGACACAGACATAAACGTCAGCAGAATGCGGTAATCACGATTATTTTGACACAAATTATTAAATGTTAATTTGGACAGTCAAACATTTTGTCAAATTAACATTGATTTTGTATGTTGTCTTCTTTTTCAATACTTTCGTACGCTATCTATTTTTGCGAAATTACGAGATGGATCAAAGAGCAATACCCATTACGATAACAGTATATTATGTTTTTATCGTGTTTTTCTTATTTAAAGCGGTGTTAACTAGTTTATATTAAAGGTCATTATCAGAGGCTAAACTCCTTTAGACAGTTGACCTCCCACTCATCAATGCGTTCATACATGTTATATTGTATGAGGGGCGCAAATTGGAGTGTGAATTAAAGTTTGAATAACATGACGAGGTGTACGAATAGTGCGTGAAGGTCAATGAAATGACTACAGTCTGTACAGATACTGGATGCCACTCATTTGTGGAAGAGACTGTACCCTTAACAGATCCAAGTCGTGAAGATGTTTGTAGTTGTACCTATTCGGTGTGTGTTTTAAAAGTATTTCAAGTTATCATTGAAAATTAATACTATATATATTGTAATATCTTCATTGTTTTAAATCCATCTTGTATTCTAAATGCACATTTTTGCATATAATCCCAGTTGTTAACCCCAGACTGAGGTTAAAAACTAACTGGCCATTATTTTGTGCAATATCATTCAACTTTTAAGTTAAAACCCACCAACAGATTAATTGAAAACGTGTATTCACTTTGTCTATTGTCACACAGTAACTAAATGACTTCAGACAGTCCTTAGCTCTAAAAGAAATGAAGAGTGGCCGAGTTGCCAACCATGGTGATTTATCCCGGGGTTACACAACCCTATGGACTCTGGCATTATTCTTACCACCAGTGAACAGTCTATGTTACACAGTCGTCAGCTGTCCCTTCTTCGAACACCTGGCCAAAGGTGCCAAAAGATGTTGGGGAGACAAGTCTATAAGCTATTGTGAGCTTTCTTTACGAGAAAGTGTTTGATACAATACACTAAAGAGAGATATAAGGTTTACTCGATCCACTGGTGGAGAATGGTCAAACTACTTTGCGGTATATATACGTGCGTATTCATAGCCACCCCATTGAATTCAAGCCCTCATTGTGGGTAGAGATTTATTTATGTAAAATAACATACATACAAAAGAATTGATTGTATGTCCGGTCTTATGAGTTCAACTAAATATTTTGGATTGACTAGATTGTAAAGCTTCTGATTGGTGGTTGCTATGGTAGAGGATACTTGGATATTTAGTTGGTATAGTCATAAGATCGGGCATTAGATTTTCAAAAGACTGTGGGTCGACTATGTTTAGTGGCCCTACACTGATACAAAATATTGGTAGTCTTACACAAATATATCTTGTAAGTTTACAGAGCATGTGTATATATATATATATACTAACAATTATTTTTTAAAACCAACAAAATCAAAATTTTTAGTAATTAATACTAATAATTTTGTTGTATTGTTTGCTAAAATCAATTTGTTGTTAGTAACAATATGTAACGATGTTACTGTGGTCATTGCATCAAAAGACAGCCAATTGCACCTTTTATATAATTTTATTATTAGGTTAAATTTCCCAGGACCAGGATTGGAACAAACCAATCTTTGTATTTTCAACTGGTATTTGCTTTGTAAATTTACTAAAGAATACTGGGTATGTTTAACAAAGTTTTTTTATGCATTCTAGTTTCCTAGTTTTTTTTTTTTAGTAATCCTACAGATTATTTTTATCAGTGTAGGACGGTAGTTGCGTGCCCCAGTCACCGCGTCTAGACGCCAACTATGCGTGGTTTTGACGCAATAACAAATTACCTGCTGTAATTAACGCAATCAGCCGTACACTGGCACTGAACGAACCAAGTTATACTCACTACTGGCACGTTCCACTGTATGTATATATGCACAGGTATTATTTAGAGGTAAACTACGTCACGCGTGAGGTTGTTAAGATAACAACCAATTAGCGAGTGACGCGCCCGAGGTGTGTAGTGTGTACATTGAATACATAGAGAACATACCTAACAGTTCATTAGTAAGCACGATCAACGCTAATCGCAATAACTCATGCATCGGTTATCTGCTATGCGATTACATAATCACAACCATGAATAATCACAACATGAGTTCACTGCCTTTCTAAGTTTATAAAAGTAAACACAATCACATACAGGAAAGAAATATGATTGCCAATAATCTTCCTGCTTATCCCTTTGGGTTGTGGGGGGGAGGGGGGGGGGGTGTAGGGGTAGAAAGGGGGTTATTTAAATAGAGTGAGATACATTTAATTAATTTATGTTATGTATTCTATATCTGCAACAGGACCGAGGTCCCACAAGTGCAAATTTAATCGAATATATATATTTGGTGATAGATGAATAATGATGATGAAGAAGGGAGGAGGGGAAGCCTGGTACCGGCACGTAGCCTATTCCTGTCGAAAAGTACCAAGGCGACCATCGGTTCACGTTCCATCCGAAAGGACGCTGTAACTTTGACCAGTCATATAGGTTCCTCCACTAACTCCACTTGTGTTTTAAGTAACCTATCCAAAAGAAACTATCTTACAGAACTGCGCTATTTCCTAAGTATGGCACTACTTAAGTTGGGTTACTTATAAAACTTCTACTACTTGAGTTGGGGTACCTATAACACTATACTAATACTTAAGTTGGGGTACTTATAAAACTACTACTTCTTAAGTTGGGGTACTTGTAACACTACTACTACTTAAGTTGGGGTACTTATAAAACTACTTTTTCTTAAGTTGGGGTATTTGTAACACTACTACTACTACTTAAGTCGGGGGTACTTATAAAACTACTACTACTTAAGTAGGGGTACTTATAAAACTACTACTACTTAAGTAGGGGTACTTATAAAACTACTACTACTTAAGTTGGGGTACTTATAAAACTACTACTACTTAAGTTGGGGGTACTTATAAAACTACTACTACTTAAGTTGGGGTACTTATAAAACTACTACTACTTAAGTTGGGGTACTTATAAAACTACTTCTACTTAAGTAGGGGTACTTATAAAACTACTACTACTTAAGTAGAGTTACTTATAAAACTACTACTACTTAAGTTGGGGTACTTATAAAACTACTACTACTTAAGTTGGGGTACTTATAAAACTACTACTACTTAAGTTGGGGTACTTATAAAACTACTACTTCTTAAGTTGGGGTACTTATAAAACTACTTCTACTTAAGTAGGGGTACTTATAAAATGCTTATTGTTGCGCAGGTCTGCGGCGTCACCGGCCGGGGCTACACATATCGTGAACTGCGAGAGAGATGCCGTCGGTTCGCCAGCTCGCTCCTCCGCCTGGGGTTCGAACCAGGGACCGTGGTGGGGGTGATCATGCCCAACAGCCCAGACTTCCCCGTGGCCGTGTTGGGGCCCGCTGAGGGCGGCCTTGTTGTCACTACTGTCAACCCTGGGTACACGCCAGGTAGGAGCCTCGTTCACTGATGCAAACGTTCAAGACAACTTTTTTTGAAAAAAAAAAACATGGATGAAGCTCATTATTTGGCTCATCAAATTTGAAATAAACTTATTTTATTATATACGTAGGGACTTATTAGTGTTCTCAAAATAGAATCTTATCAGCAGAGAAACACTGTACAAGAAATTATGACATTTGCTATAGAATCTTTTTCGGTATTGCCTTAATTTATTGTTCGGCTGTAATTCGTTTAATTTGTATGACCGTCTCTTGGACTAGGTAGGCCTGCTTAAATGCAGAGTGCCCCATTTAACGATGGCTGCGACAGTCTTATAATTGGTACCGTAGAGTCTCGGTGTAAGAGCGGATTTACATAACTGACTAGTGATTATTGACTAAGCTTCTTTAATTGGCTACGGTTGAGAATACTGCTCTGCGATTGGCTGTGACTAAGGTTTGTCTTGATTTGACTTAGAAGTTGAACATATCTCAACTCCTTTGTCAAGGCCTTAGTTACGGCCAATCAGCACGCAGTATTCCCACTGTCGGCCAATAAAAGAAGCCTGTTGCTTAATCAAGGGCTCGCTTAGTCGCTAATCCTTTAGCACTAGTCAGTTATGTAAAGCCGCCATAAGACAGCTTGATGTCGTTGAATGCGATACTCTTATGGATCCATATTCCCTCCTACATCGACTAGTCCTACGTCACAATCATCTTCGTCACCCCACAGCCCTCTACTCGATCGTCGCCTCGTCTGCTTCAATCGACGTGTTTGCCAACATCTCGCATTCGTCTCTCGTTTCAATTCGTCAGCACACAAACGAGACAGGCAGACAGATAGAATGATAGTCTGTCACGCTGAGAAGCCAATCAGCAGACAACCACGAGCAGCTATTATACCCATGTATGAACAGGCGGCCAGACAGAACGCACTATAACAAGCACATCATTTAATACTACAATTATAGTGGTACCTTCAATTTTCATACGTTCTCAGTTACAAAATGTTTGTATTATAAATCTACAAATTGTTTAGCAAGTGTGTGTTCGTTAGTTTGCGCTCAATTCAGTAACACTTTCATTCTAGTTATAATAATGTAAATCACATCACTGTACCATGTAGACTAGACAACCTCAAAAACACTCTTTGAGTGAGTGTAATACAAAAGTACAGAAATAAAGCGTATGCGAATAAAAATATATTCACATTGGCTGAAAAACAAAGTTTATTTGAATCATACTTGTGAGTAAAAAAAAGTAATGCGGAACGCAGAATAAACTAAAAATACTGAAGACTTACACAAACAAAATAAAGTATTTGAATTGGCTACAAAGTAAACGCTAACTAACCGCCAACAAACTAATGAGTAAATAGTCCGTATTCCAACGTTCCTTCCCACAATCTATTTCCGTCTCGTGGGCGTCTGACGTCGTCGAAGCGAAAACAGAGACATCTTGTTGGTAATGAAGAGTCAACGCGTTCCTGAGTGACGTAACGAATATTCTTGTTGCATAATTTATGAGCGTTGCCCGCGTGTCACAACATGTTCACGGCTCAATGAACGTGGTGTAAACACGAGGTTAGGGGTTCAAGGGGGTGGATGAGACTTCTGAAGCTGCCGACTTGAGTGAGTCTAGTCTCAAGATTGTATAATCAGGGTGTGTTCCAACTTGATTTTCGCCTGCTAACCACTAACCACTAACCACTACCTGCTACACACTAAATGCTAACAGCTTTGGGCACGCCACCTAGTATGCTAATACAAAGTTTATTGTTATTAATTATCTAATGTAAATAAATACGATAATCATGCTACTACTCACTGGTTGGGTATTTTCCTAACCTAAAAGTATCAGCTGTGATGACTGGTATCAACCATCTTGTTTTAGTGGGTTAGTTGGTGTCGTAGTGTACACTTTCGGCCACTACCCACTAACCACTAACCATGCTAGCCAAAAAAGGAGCATTGGCTAAGCTTAGTCCACTACGAAAAACGTCAAGTTGGAACACACCCTGACTTAGCGAGGGAGGGAAAGATAGTACAAAGCAGGGTTGGAGTTTCACCTCGATTAGTTTGGTCATAAAAACCGATACACCATGAATTAATATCAGTGAAAACCTTGAATAAACTGTTACTCATTCGTAATTTGTATTCGTGTACATCTAACATACCCTATTTTCATGCTGATTGACTATAAGGCAAACTAATTTAAACACAAATATTTAAATCGCGATGATTCTTGATGCTTTACACATCTCCATTATTGCAATCATGCTATTCGAGACGATGATGAAATTAATTAAATATCAGTAAAAATATATTTTTTATATAATAAACATAATCTATGGAATTACGTTATCTCGAGATTTTCAATAAAAGAGTCATTCACAGATGAAGATGTAGTACAAATTACAGAAATGCCATCCTCATGCAGGATTCAATTCCTTCCCAACTATCCCAACACCCTATTAATAACCTAGTTAGTCACCTGAAGAGGGGCACATCAGGTCAAACTGGTATGCACCCTATAAAGGGTAATCCTACGAAAAATTATTAATGCCACCCTAGGTGCCATACTTTACAATGAGGCAACCAGAAATTAAACAACAACCCTGATCGACAGGAAAGTTCTCCTCCCCTTGAGATGTAATGTTTGCGTTACAGCCGAGATCTGCAAGCAACTGATCGACGCCAACCCCCGCGTGCTGGTATGTCTACCAGAGAGCTACCCCGACGTGGTAGAGGCTGCGCGGCTGGGCGAGGCCCAAGGTTACAAGAAGCCTTCCATAGTCGTGGCACAGAGTGTGTCCACCAGTGAGGTACCACAAGGCGCCCTCAGTCTGGAGGACCTGGTGGGTAAGTAGTCGTGCTTCGTTCGAGATCATTCTGGTGGAATTGTGTTTTAGTCCAAGTAAATCGTCAGACCCTGCGGAACTCATGACGTTGTCAAAACGTTAACAAAGATATGTCACCCCCTAAAGAATGTATAAGCCGGCGCAGTTGGCCGAGGTCGATTAGGCGTTGGTCTAGTAAACCGCGGTCTTTGCGTTTCAGGTTCGAACCCTGGCTTGTTGGGCATGGATGTCATGTGGCGTTTTTTCATCCTCATAATCACTAACTCATCGTCTCGATTAGCCTCGTTGCAAAAATATGGGACGTTAAGCCCCAAATATCATCATCATCTAAAGAATGTATACTGTTTCTTAATTAAGTAAATTGAGTTGCTTTGTGACTGTATTACAAAAGTTACAAATAAGTAAGCTTAAATTCGAAAAACGTAAATATTTATTAGGAGGATGAAAAGAAGAGAAGATGACAAATTTTGGATTACTTTTTGTCAACTTTAAAGCATATCATATAAAATTTAACCGTGGGTTTCCACAGGGTAGATCGACTTACAACCTAAACCCGCTAGTAAAAGGAATAATTAACCCCGATTCAAATCGGACTATTGGGAGATGTCAACACTAACATGTGGATATACTATACTGTTTCAGGCCCAACAGTTGACGTGAGCAACTTGAAACCAGGGGTGGTGGTGGACACGAACACTGTAGCTGTGATACCCTACTCGAGCGGCACAACGGGACTTCCCAAGGGAGTGAAATTATCCCACAGGAACATCATCGCCAATTGTGTCCAAGTACATAACACGCCTGAACTTCAGATCTGCCGTACAACGACAAGTGAGTCATTATTGCACGGTGGGGAAAAGTAATATACAAATCAGAACAATTCTATAATTCGTTCATAGATCAGTCAATGGTTGATCGCGAATTTTCATGTATTTTACAAAAAGTTCAGGGGAATGTGAAAGTGATAGAATTACAGCCAAACTCTTAGCAGCTTTTGCAAGAAGTCAAGGGTATGAGAAGTGCTACCTTTCTTTAAAACGGCAAAGCCCCTAATCTGTCACTAGTTTATCAAATCCTACTTCAAAAGCCAATGATTATCTTTATTGGTTCATAGATTAGGATGAGAATGCAATTGAATTTTGGCGGAATTGTCAGTTGCAACAGATACGTTGCAGTGAGTTCTTTACTGGTGTTGCTGTTAGAGACAAGCGTGGATATTCAGATGCTTATATACATGTGTTATGTTGCACAGATAGAGTAAAAAAATTGCTTTTGTCTTTCCCATAGATACGTTCCAGGATGTGATTCCTTGCGTCCTCCCCTTCTTCCACATCTACGGCCTCGTGGGGACCCTATTGGGGAAACTCCAGTTGGGGGTGAAAATAGTCACCTTACCCAAGTTCGAGGCTCCGCAATACCTTGAGACAATCAAGAACTACAAGGTAATAATCAACCCCAATATCCAATATGTCTTCTGGCTGGGTAAGCAAAGTCCTAAGCTATTTTTTGGGGGTTTGAAGAAATGGATCACAAGATACTTAACTAGCATAGTTGCATTATTATTTAACTTTGTTTACAATGTAACCGATTATCAGTTCTTTTATTCGACCTTTAAATCAAGAACCTTACAATTGGAAGTACCAATGAATAACAATTATATCCTGTGATACAGTCGAACTGGGTGTTTTTAATAGAAAATCTTTTCTTTCAGGCCACCATATTGTATCTGGTACCACCCCTAATATTGTTTCTGGGAGCGAGCCCGACCGTAACTTCGGAACACCTCGCGAATTGTCGGTTTGTCGTCTCGGGTGCGGCGCCGATTGGTGAAATGGACGCGGAGAGATTTCTGAAGAGGGCGCCAAAAGGAGTTCAATTCGTTCAAGGTGAGGGTTAAAAGAGGGTAGGCAAGGTCTACTTGATCTCCGCCTAGCGGAGGCTCGTCGAACTCTCAACTTGGGAGCTCGACGAGCCTCCGCTAGGCGGAGATAAAGAGACCTTGGAGGGGAGGCAACTTCAACACACAAAGGCGGTGACAATGTGGAGCATACCTTCACTGTCGTTCCGCTTGATATCATGATGTACATCTTTGTACCATCTACAGGTCTTCCCAAGATCTCCACATGCACACCACAATAACAAATCAAAATAACCCTACACCAAAGAGTTTGTTACCAATTCATGATGGGCTCGAAAATATTGAAAACAAAATAGACCATACAAGAAAATCTTCAATCTGTTTGTTCCAGGCTACGGTTTGACCGAGTCCTCACCCGTTGTTTTCATCACCGGTGAAGGATTCAAGAAACTGGCATCCGTGGGCAAGGTTCTACCACACACCATTGCCAAGATAGTCGACCTGGAGACGGGGGCGTCACTTGGCCCGGGCAAGGTGGGAGAAGTGTGCGCACAGGGACCGCAGGTCAGTACTCTACACTCAGTACTGTTCAGTACTGTTGTCAGTACTGTTTTTGTGGGAGGAAAGGGACATTGATATCATCATGGGGATTTCTCTTTGGAACAAGTGTATCCGACTGTAGGACGAACTCCAGAACGGTTGTTGTGGTACTTAGGTCGCTTGGCTGCATTTTATTTGGAATGCAGCCCAGTTGAGGTGACTTCCTCCGCGTGGGGACCAGTGTCCGCAAAGAGGGCCTGGTGCATATCTTCTATCACCCAATTTCTCATTCATCGCGGTCTTGCTCACTTTCCCCATTTTTCGTCCTTATCTCTTTTCTTATTCTCATTCATAAAAGCCCTTCATTGTGATATAAACGCCCACCAACCCCCCCAAATAATTGTCTTTCCTTTTATGGCAATGTGTGATGGATCTGATTTAGCCAATGACCTGTCTGTCGAGTGCGTTGCAAAATAAATTAACAACAGTTTCAAAATCATTGTTTGTTGTTGTAGGTAATGCTGGGTTACCATAACAACCCGAAGGCAACGGCGGAGATGATCGACGAATCAGGATGGATGCACACCGGGGACCTTGGTTACTATGACGACGACAGAGATTTCTACATTGTCGAGCGACTCAAGGAACTGATCAAGGTCAAGGGCTTCCAGGTACGATCAAGTAGTTTAGTTCTGTCCTAGAGTCAACTTGTTGAGGGTTGAGACCAATGATATGTAACACCTATAGTAGGCTAGAGCACAACCTAGCAGCCACAGGAATGTCAATTAGAAGCCGTCTTGAATTGGGCAATTACTACAGGCGAGAATGGGCGTCTCAAACGCGACTTTCTGCCGCTCGCAGCGCTAGCAGTACTGAAAGGTCCAACTTAGCCCAGCCTGTCCCCTGCCCAATTCAACATGGCGGATAGACTCTTCAATTTGCTACGATCGCTACTGAGTGGAGGGTTGGGGGACTGGTGATGTAGCCTATTAGAGGTGTTACATACCATTGCCTACTAGAGGTGTTACATATCATTGGTTGAGACCACGTGCGAGCAAGTATACTAGAGTCACAACAAGTAGGTTTATGTTGGAGTAGAAGGTGCAGAACTGTATGAACTTTAATATACTGAGGGTCCATTCAAAGATGGACAAGTATACGGAATGTTGGCGGGAATAACTGTGGTCTATTTCTCAGTTTCTGATTGGCCAATTGAATTGAACATGATCAGAGTCACACATATCACTCTGCAGTGCATAAGTTTCCAATTCATTATTAGTTGTATATGCACGTTTCACCTAATGCAGAGATTATGTTAATTCTGTCAAAATGCCCAATAAACTGGTGGCTACTCATCCCCTTACGTGCACTTCTCTGATACACAGATACATTTCTGTTTGTTAGGTTGCCCCCGCCGAGTTGGAGGAGTTACTGCGCAGTCACCCTGCAGTGGCCGACGCCGCCGTGGTTGGCAAGCCTGACGACCGATCAGGGGAAGTCCCCATCGCCTTCATCGTGCCCAAGGACATCGGCGCACTGGCATCTGCGCAACTCCAAGACGAAGTCAAAGCGTTCGTGGCGAGCAAGTTGTCTGCACACAAACACCTGGCAGAGGCGCGTCTAGTCAAAAGCATTCCAAAGAACCAGGCGGGGAAGATATTGCGCAAGGAGCTCAGAGAATTACTCACGAAAGAAATGGAAGGCAAATGAATAGACGTTCCTTAACATCTTCTGGTGGAGGCTCGTCGAACTTTCAAATTGAGAGAGCTGACAGGTGGTTGGAGGAGTCGGTAACCACCTGTGGATATAAAACATCTGCACAGTAGCAGAAGATCTGTGCTTGAGTATCAGAAGTGATCTAATTTCCAACATCTTGTTTTACGAATAGTGATGAGTCACTTAAATGACCGCTAGCGTGATGTATTTTCCTATCTCGTCTCTAGAAATTAGAACACACGACCATTCATGAAATGTGTGACGTGCAAAATATCTACGACTGTCCCGACAATCACAAATCATGAACATTTACCCAGAAAACCATTGTTTGAGCATAGATTCGTATTCAATGCACATAATATATATGGTTGATAGGTGAGCGTGAAAGAATAGAATGAAGAAAATACGAGTGACGATACGAAGTGAATCAATAAGTTATTCTAAATGGCAATAGAGTCGGTAAAAAGGTTCTGTCCTAGGATAGGAAAACTTCTTAACCGATTCTCATAGAATCTTATACAGTGTGAGGTTTATCAAACTACCACTAGACCAAAGTCCTGAAAGAAATTAAGAACGTTGTGGGCGGTAGCAAGCGTGAGCAAGGCAGTTGGATAAAGAAGACTCGATAACAGAGTAGCGAACCCTGATTAGCCAACGCTGAGTGATACCAATGTCTTGCTAGTCTACAGAACACCTCGGTGGTGAGAAGTGACAAGTGAAACCAGAATACGTACACGAGATCTGATACAGTTGTGAGTCCAGCTAGTTTCTTCGCGTGGATCGTAAAAAGACATATTACGAGAAACTATTATAAAAATGTAAAGTTTCGCGCACAAACAATGCAACATATGACGTCATCGACGTCTTCAGGAATAGTCCAAGACTGAAATAAGAATCTTAAAAGTCTCAACTCTATAGTTGGACTGAACATATCTAATGCCGACATAACACGACTCAATGCTTTCGTCAAACTTATTGAATTCAAGAACAAAAGCGAATCAAAAACAGTTCGTTAAAAAACTGCAAGAATATAGCTTCTATTAATTGATGCTTATTTGTACTTGAATTCAATAAGTTTGACGCAAGTATTGAACCGTGTAATGTGGGTATAATACACAACGGACTGGAGAATACTCGTTAAAACATAGTTATCTGTTTAATCGTTATTAAATAAGGATCAAGGTTTCTTTATAGAACATAATGTTATTTTGCATTTAAATGCATTTCACTACCAACTAGTGAATTTCTTGCCACAAGGAATAGTAATAATCCATCAATTCTCTGTTCACGACTAAAAATGTCAAGAGATGGTGCTGTACCATTGTCTGAACCATTTTAAGTTCAACAATGGCTCAACAATTTAACCTGACAGCTAAACGTTTCCAGTTTGTTGCCACCAGACAGTCTTTTTTTAACGCCATATATTCTCAGCTTTTTGCTAGTTTTTAGTACGCTAACACTTTGCCAGAATTATCAATTATTGTACGTCTGTAAAAAAAATGTATACTACAATTTCACGAGATATACGTAACGAATAAAATATGTTAAATGTTTATGTTTCTACAAAACAAAAACTGAAATGAAGAGATAATTTTATTAAAGTCAATAGTCTTCCAATGATCCGTTACTTCTACACAATACTCTGGTGATAATTGACAACACACAACTTGTGGTGTTTGTAGTTTTTATAACTCTTAAAAACTACAATATTTTTAAATAGTTTACAATATATATAGTTTAATTAAATGTGCCATACATGTTCAATATACTAACTCTAATGTCGAGCGCTTTGACAGGAATACAACAAATGAGTCAACATGGCATTATTGCTGACAAAACATGTTGAAACAGACATGTTCATCCCAAGCTAACATACTTGTTGTAACAAATAGAATCAAATACATCTTTAAAGTCAGCAACACATCTAGTATGAAATAAAAATGTATTTTCTTCCATGCCAAAAATTCGTTTCAACATATTTAAGACTGTATAATAATGTAGATTGGTGTATTTCGTTTCCAAACACCATTCAAGGAAAATGGATTAAGGGGATTTGGATTGTACTATCCTAAAATCATCAATCAATTCACTTTACAAGAGCTTTAACAATCAAACTTCCACTAATGCTTCCACTTTTTTTATATCCTAATAAAACAAAAATAAAACATGCGGGCATCTGGTATTAATGTGTAATGTTTATAAGAGTTCTTATCGGTAATAAAATGTTAGTTTTAAGTTTTCACATTCATGATAACTGTAATTATAAATGTATGTATATATCGAGAATAAAACTTGATCTGTACAGCTTTTATTTAAATAACTATCTCAACTTTTGCCCGCGCAATCCCTCATTGCTCTTCCAACACCTTAAACTTAAAATTTCTTGCAGGATTAAAGCAAACTTTTGCCTGAGTGCATGTGGGTGTGCGTGTGCGTGTAGGTGTGCGTGTGTGCGTGTAGGTGTGCGTGTGCAGTAGCAACTCTTGCTGTGCCGTCCTGTTGATGCTCAACTGAATTTAATTTCTTTGGTTCACGTGGTTACGAAGCTGTTATCGTTTTTGTTGTTTATTAAGCTCTTTGGTCCACAGTAAACAAGCCACAAAGTAGACAAGTGACAATTTAGATAAAATTTACCTTTATTTGCGTAGAGAAATAAATTTATTTGAATCAATTTCTATGAATTTATCCACACATGCACAGAAATGTCAGCGATTTTTTATTCTATCTCTATTGACCACGGTAAGTGAAAACTGTGATATCTATTTCAATTTGAGTACAAGAAGTACCTTGACCCACACATTTGTGTGGTTCTCGTACCAAATCCAAGAAGGTAAGTTTTCATTATGCCTATCGAGATGAGAAAAGATCTAGCGGATAGTATAGCGGATAGTATAGCGGATAGTAAAGTTTTGTGAACGTCAGGATGCAGTCTTGTGCAAGTGCCCTGAGAAAACAACTTTGAAAAGTAAGACCCCATTTGGATAGAGGGTAGGGCCTCCCTACTCGCATGAGTTAATCGTATAGGCTAGCGGTTGTTTCACGGAGAAGTTAGAGACGTAGAAAGCAAAAAGGAACGAGAAAATTTATAGCGTTACTACACTTTTCGCGTTGCCGTCACACGGAGAACACAAAAAGTGAAGAGTGAGTGAAGAGAAAAGTCTCGTAAACTACACACTATCTCTTCTAGTAAAAGAGTAAGCTCTTTGCTCTTTGCTTTTCTAACTTCCTCATGTAACAACCGCTTAAGTATAGAGAAAGAGTTCTCCTCGGCCCAGCTCTAGAAGAACATACATCCGACGCGCCTGCATTAGTCAAAGGTAAAATGCATAGTCGTTCCTCTCTCAGACTCGCCCAACAATCTCAGAGCAGTCCACATGGCAATGCTGCTCTGTGATTGGTGGTTGGACGAGTCTGAAGAAAGCACGTGAGGAACGACTATGCATCTGACCATTAGTCTAGTCATCGTACAACCTTCGGTAATGCATTCCTTCCGTCACGTGTGGGGTGGGTGAGCGGCAGCCAACCAGCGACCGTGGGTTGGCCGAGACCGTAAACACGTCATTTATTGATGACGAAAGCATTACCGAAGTTATTGTAAGACGACTTTTAGTAGTAAAGTTGTCCCAAGACTACCTTACACATGCTTTCGTCACAGGCGACTGGTTCGTAGCCAATCAGCGATCGGTATTGGCCCGGATGTGCCTCGGGCGGTGGCTGGTGGGTGGGTGGTTGGCTACGACTGCCCTGGATGTGACGAAAGCAGGTGTAAAGTAATCTTGGGTCCACTTTATGTCCTTGTCAGTGACGGATGTGCTTCCAGTTCTTGGACTCCTGACTTGAGACACTCCAACCATGTTGAGCCGCATCGGACGCCGCCTCTTACCTCGCGTGGCTTGTCAAACATGGCCGCACAAACAGCGCTACTACTCTACCGACAAGACGAACGAGATCGAGGGCAACGTGGTCGAGTCGCGTTATCCCAACGTCGAGATACCTCACATCACTCTGCCCGAGTTTGTCTGGGAGAACATGGACCGTTGGCTCGACCGGACGGCCGTTGTGCGTGGGCTCACTTCTGTTGCGCATCATCCCCTTTCCCCTTTTCCCCCTCCCCGCCCTCCTACTTGCCCCTTTACTCCAAACACCCCTAAATTGCCGTTGTGCGTGGGCAGGGAAATTTCTGTTGCGCATCATCCCCTTTCCCCTTTTCTTTCCTCCTCCCCACCCTCCTGCTTGCCCCTTTACTCCAAACATCCCTCAATTTCATCTTCATATTACACGCACTCGTATGGGACGTAAAACGAAAATACCTTATCTTCTGTTGCAGCGTAGCCTAAATAGTAACCTGTATCTCACCCCCCCCCCCCCCCCCCCACCTTCCTCCCCCGGCTGCGAAAAAAAACTCCCGGTTTCTGTCGCTCGATTCAAATTGTTTTAAACTGGTCAAAACTAGACCAAAATATGTCCGCCCCTAGAGAACTCAATGCTCATCTTATAAATGTGTCTCTGTTCCAATATGCTATAATATTTCCGATTTTACAATTTTACAATTTTCAAATTGCGAGTGTGAGAGAATAAGGGTCAAATGCATAGCCGTCCCTCACGCGTGCTCCTCAACTCAGTCTTCCATCAGCCTCATCCAACCACCAATCACAGAGCAGAGCAGTGCACATGGCAATGCCGCTATGTGATGGTGGTTGGGCGGGTCTGAGGAAAGACTGACTTGAGGAACGACTATGCATTCGACCCTAAGTGAACGCGTGTGTGTGTGTCCACGCAGGAAGGTGGAGTGACCCATCGAAGTTACACCTACCGTCATCTACGCGAGAAATGTCGACGTTTCAGTGTCTCCCTGCGCCACATGGGGTTCAAACCTGGATCCACATTGGGAATAATCATGCCCAACAGTCTCGACTATCCTATAGTCGTGTTGGGAGCTCTAGAAGCGGGCATGATCGTGAGCCTCATCAACAGCAACTACCTTCCAGGTATGAACACACAGAGGGCGTATCCCGGCTTAAACTTGTCCCGTTCGTTATCTTATGCTGACGAAATAGACCATTTTCAAAATTGATTTAGGATGCTAAGGGCCGGTCTTACAATCTCCTAATAAGAAAAGTTATTTGTAGCAATTAAGCTATTTGGAGGATTTCAAGGGTTTTTATTGGTGATTGCCATGGAGAAAACCAGCTATTGGACGAATAAGTAGTTATTGGGACATTGTAAGATTAAGGTCCAGTCTTACAATGTCCCAATAACTACTGATTCGTCGAATAGCAATTGTTGTCTCCATGGCAACCACCAATCAAAACCCTTGAAATCCTCCAAATAGCTTAATTGCTACAAATAACTTTCTTATTAGGAGATTGTAAGACCGGCCCTGGACCTTAGTTGATCACGGTCCTTGAAACCTCTTCAATGACAACAATGCACAACAATGACAAATGTAGCTACGCTGGACATAAAATTTGAATGAAAACTATAGTTTTTACTGTCGTGTATTGTTGTCATTGAACATTTAGTTACCGAGGACCGTGATTAACGAAGGGTCCTAGATTAATTTTGAAAATGGTCTATTGCCGAGTGCAACAGTATAAACCACGGCCCAATATTACCACATCCTGCTCACGGCTGCCAAACATGATGTCGTCTGCAGCTTAAAGAACGATTTAAAGAAATGAAAAAATCTGATTTAAAGACGATGCTCTTAGTTCCCACAGCGGCCGCGTTGACAAACAGCGCCCGTTGTTGTGTTTCAGGTGAATACGCGATGCAGATCTTGGGCACTAGGCCCAGCGTGTTGGTATGCGTGCCCGAGAACTATCTCTCTGTCATGGAGGCGGTACGCCAGGGGAAGAACAGTGGCTACGACCATTATCGTTGACAAAGTACAGCGCCCGTTGTTGTTGTTGTTGTGTTTCAGGTGAATACGCGATGCAGATCTTGGGCACTAGGCCCAGCGTGTTGGTGTGTGTGCCCGAGAACTATCTTTCTGGCATGGAGGCGGTACGCCAGGGCAAGAACAGTGGCTACCGCCCATTATATCGTTGACAAAGTACAGCGCCCGTTGTTGTTGTTGTTGTGTTTCAGGTGAATACGCGATGCAGATCTTGGGCACTAGGCCCAGCGTGTTGGTATGCGTGCCCGAGAACTATCTCTCTGTCATGGAGGCGGTACGCCAGGGCAAGAACAGTGGCCACGCCCATTATATCGTTGAAAAAGTACAGCGCCCGTTGTTTTTGTTGTGTTTCAGGTGAATACGCGATGCAGATCTTGGGCACTAGGCCCAGCGTGTTGGTGTGCGTGCCCGAGAACTATCTTTCTGTCATGGAGGCGGTACGCCAGGGCAAGAACAGTGGCTACGACACACCGCCGATTATCGTGGCGCCTAGCGAGACGGACTGTTCCGTACCCGCCGGCACCCACAGTTACATACAGATGACAAGTAGGCGCTTGCATTTACATACATATCTTACTGTAGAGCGTTAGTATTATTTATTATTATAGTTGCGTCGCGTAAACTTGCAAGGTGTTGTCGTTACGGATTATGTAAATAGTGAAGTGACGCGTGTGAAAACTATACCAACCAAAGGGCCGGTCTTACAATGAAAGTTATTTGTAGCAATTAAGCTATTTGGAGGATTTCAAGGGTTTTGATTGGTGGAATTGCCATGGAGACAACAATTGCTATTCGACGAATAAGTATATAGTTACTGGGACATTGTAAGACTGGACCTAAATCTAGTTGCATCCCGTTCTCCTGCCTCAGGTATTGTAGCGAGTGATAATATCGCCCGCATGTTGTCAGACGTGGTGGGGTCGCATTCCATTCACGGTCGGTGCAGTCAATACGGTGGACAATAACAATGCAGCCATCGGGGGGGCAATCTCGAGTTGAATACCGCGTTGATAATAGACCGTGTGGAGCGACCATCTCTTCGCAGAATTTTAGGGGACACCTTGCTTCATACGGCGTCGCCATGGTATATTTGTATTATTATTTTTGTTATATTTATATTTTATTATTCATTTTTCCTGTTCCAGGTGCCCACATTGCACGTATGACTATGCCCCGAGTAGCGGTGAACCCCTGTTCGACGGCGCTGATAGTCTTCACGAGGGGTACGACCGACGTTCCAAAGGGTATTGCGCTCACGCACCGGAACCTGATAGCAAACAACGTGCAACTACACTCCACGCCGGAGGTCAACTATCATATACCGACCACAGGTGAGGACAGAATTCAATGACAACAACAATGCACAACAGTGAAAAATGCACCACCTTAACATAACTATCAAGGACCCTTAGATAGAAGTAAACACGTCCTGGAGGGACGTGTTTACTTCTATCCACCACTACAGTCCACAAAGGCCACAACAGTCACTGAATATTGGATCGGATAGGATGTAAAACTTTCAACAATAAGAATTTCTAATGGGAGGCTTTGCACGGGCACTTTCGCCCACTCGCAGCGCCAGCGTAAGCTATACCACCAGCCCAAACAAGCAGTGACTGCAGCCACGAAGCAGCAACTTGTCCCTCATACCAACCCAGTTGGAAGGAGTGCGGAACACTTCTGCCAACCCCCCAACTAGCAAACCAAGTGTAGGAATGTGGAACTCCCACGAAAACCCCCGTTGGTACGATTGCGCCCTACTCAATGATTTTCAACATCTATAGTAGGCTAGATCGCCAGTCCCCCAACCTTCCACTCAGTAGCAAGCGTAGCGATTTGAAGCCATCTTGAAACTGGCAATTTACATGCTTATTTGGACCTTTTAGTACTGCTAGCGTTGCCAATGGCAGAAAGTCGCATTAGAAACTCCTATCCCCGCCTGTGTTATTTGCCCATTTCAAGATGGCATCAAAGTGCTACGCCTGCTGCTGCTAGCCTGGCGATCTAGCCTACTATAGATATTGAAAATCATTGGCTCTACTACAGAACACTGCTACCAACCCCAACTTGTATAAAAAGTGATTTCAACCAGGTATATAATACTTGACTTGCGATGTTACAGAAACGCAACAGGATGTTGTGGCGACCCTTCTACCGTTTGACCGCGTCTACGGCCTACAGAACACGTGTCTCGGCCCGCTACGCTTGGGAGCCAAGGTCGTTACGATCGCCAGATTCAGCCCCCCAGCATATCTCAACATGCTCAGACAACAACGCGTACGTATACATACATATATACATCACATACGTTCTATTCGCCACGTGTTGCGCATGAGTATGGGTCACGAGCGGGAGGCCACATTGTGTGCCAACACAGCCTAGTTTTCTTCCCCCCCCCCCTCCCCCCCCCCCTCCCCTCCCCTTCGAATGCAACAACGAATTCGTATGTCACGGCCGCCCTAAACGGCATGGAGTGATAGTAGCAATGATTTTCAACATCTATAGTAGGCTATAGATCGCCAGTCCCCCAACTTTCCACTCAGTAGCAAGCGTAGGATTTGAAGCCATCTTGAAACTGGCAATTTACATGCTAATTTGGACCTTTTAGTACTGCTAGCGCTGCCAATGGCAGAAAGTCGCATTAGAAACTCCTATCACCGCCTGTGTTATTTGCCCATTTCAAAAAGGCATCAAAGTGCTACGCCTGCTGCTGCTAGCCTGGCGATCTAGCCTACTATAGATGTTGAAAATCATTGGATAGTAGCCTAAACTCGCCGCAAGACTACACAACAACAAATAGCAAAGAATGTTAGCTATATCTTTCCTCTATAAGTTCTTTGATTAACCCAAATATATGACTACGGGATAACAAAACCTCGTGACTTTGTACTATAAACCCGGCTCCATACAAGGGGTGGCCAAAACAAACAAACGATGAATGTTTCAGGCGACTGTTATACCGACAGTGTTCGCCATCATAGCGTTCCTCGTCGCGATGCCGCCGGAACTGGTCAAAGAGAGTCTCAAATATTGCCGGATTGTAATCTCCGGCTCCACCACAATCAGCCCGGAGAAGGCCGACCTGTTGCACCAGGTTACGGGCCGCAAGTTGAAATTCGTAACGGGTAGGTGACTTCTTCTTCTTCTTCTTCTTCTTCTTCTTCTTCTTCTTCTTCTTCTTCTTCTTCTTCTTCTTCTTCTTCTTCTTCTTCTTCTTCTTCTTCTTCTTCTTCTTCTTCTTCTTCTTCTTCTTCTTCTTCTTCTTCTTCTTCTTCTTCTTCTTCTTCTTCTTCTTCTTCTTCTTCTTCTTCTTCTTCTTCTTCTTCTTCTTCTTCTTCTTCTTCTTCTTCTTCTTCTTCTTCTTCTTCTTCTTCTTCTTCTTCTTCTTCTTCTTCTTCTTATGCCAGCAATTGACCTATTTGCTCATCATGCGTTTACGCGTTTCCCAGTAGAGATAGGATTCATGCAATGCCAAAAGATATGGCGGAGGCAGAAAAAGAAGGTGGCATGCAGCTAAATTACCAGTAACTTGTGTGTATATAATATATATACTGTGTACAGTTAGTTGCTCTGATTTCTTGACGGAAATCGAGGAAGGGGGTAGAAATGCAAACTATAGAATCTGGAGTCGTGATGCCAGCGCTCCCCTCTGTGTATATGATTTTAATGTCGAATTGTCACACGATACAAAATGGCGCTGGTGAATGCGGTTCAACCATCGCACGCCTATGGATGGTGTGGTACCTTATACGACAGGAATGCTCACCGCGTGTAAAGTGTGGTCTTCACTTGTCTTTTGAATTCTTCAGCTGATTGATATTTTTAATCATACATTACTTTTATTAATAATTAAGTTTTAGTGCTCAAGTATATGTCTATAATCAAAATTCATGTAAATAATGTACCTATAAAGCTATAATAGTATGTCCTAGTGTAGTTTTGTGAAATTAACTTGGATAAACACCGCCATTTTCTCTTGGTATCCAAAGCTATAAATGACTACAGTGGAATCAGCGTTGAGAAACATAGTGGATGAATGGAGCCTTAATCGGTTGTTCCCTCTCGGCCCATGTACGCTCTTTCCACCCCACTCAAACGGGATCTAGAAAATATTAACCCTCACCATGTTGTAACATTTCGGTTGGTCTTTGACCGCACTTCGACTTCCGTCGTAGGTGAATGTTTTCGACATTTTCTGTAAACCTTCTTTTTATGGCCGCTTTTAGCGGGTATACAATAGGGTGGTCCGACTTCATTCATCTACTGCGGTTCTCAAGACCGATTGAACTCTTTAGGTCGGTGTCCAGGGATCGATCGAGAGTGAGCACGCGATATTCGTCGTCACCGCGTCGAGATCGACTTATACATCGATCCGACGATCGATCAAGCGTACGTATCGATGTCATCGACCAGAGTTGGTTGTTGTTGCAGGGTACGGATTGTCCGAGTGTTCCCCCGTCATTTGCATGTCGCCCCCGCACGGAGACGACGACAATCTGATGTCGGTGGGCGGTCTACTGCCAAACACCCGGGCCAAGGTCGTTCACCTGGACACGGGGGAGAATCTGGGCGCCGGCGAGATGGGCGAGTTGTGCTTCAAGGGGCCCCAGGTGACGTCACGCATGTGTTTAACACACACAAAACTAGATTCTAAAAATAGCCGTGTGGCTGTGTTTTGTTTCGGACAAACATTAAATATGAACCAGTCAAAGAAAGATACAACAATGGAGTTGCCAAGCAACACATTGTTTGTCCGCCTGTGATGTCACAGCCACCTCAATTGTCTTGTGCTATTAGCTCTAGCGTCGAGTCCACTAGCGTAATGGCCTGACGGGCCAAATGTGAGCATGTGACAAGAATAAGATTTTTTTTAAATCTCGAAGGTACAGAGGGGAAAATCATCTAGCCCTAATTCCCACAAGAAAAATGATGATTGTTATAATCTTCAAAATGTAGACTTTCGTTTTTTCCTTTTTTGGGATAGAAACGTTTTCACACTATATGGCATTATTTGTCACCATGGGAATGCATGATAGTTTTGGTTTTTGACTGAATACGTATACGGTTGCCCCAGTAGCCTAACATACTGAACACTGAGCCGAGCATAAGCCCTTATGTTTATAAAATCATACCATTTTCAAAAATGCATTCACCGTGTGTCACTGGCTTAAGGTTGTTTCGGACGGGCCAAGTGTAGGACAGTACAACAGCCGTCAGAAAAACTAAAAGAATTTATGTTTCTTTCTCCACCAGTGTATGGCTGCTTATTACACGGACCACAGGGCCACGCAACACACCATCGATGAAAACGGATGGCTACACAGCGGCGACGTGGGCTACTACGACAAGAATTACGAGTTCTTCATCGTTGACAGAATCCAGAATCTGATCAAGGTAGAAGGAGTGCAGGTAGGTAAACATACCGGTGACGTGCGTTATATCACGAGAATCTGATCAGAGTAGCAGGAGTGCAGGTAGGTAAACATACCGGCGACCTGGGTTAAATCACGAAAATCTGATCAGGGTAGCAGGAGTGCAGGTAGGTAAACATACCGGCGACGTGCGTTTTATCACTAGAATCTGATCAGGGTAGCAGGAGCGCAGGTAGGTAAACATACCGGTGACGTGCGTTATATCACGAGAATCTGATCAAGGTAGCAGGAGTGCAGGTAGGTAAAAATACCGGTGGCGTGCGTTATATCACGAGAATCTGATGAGAGTAGCAGGAGTGCAGGCAGGTAAACATACCGGCGATGTGCGTTATATCACACGAATCTGATCAGGGTAGCAGGAGTGCAGGTAGGTAAACATACCGCTGACGTGCGTTATATCACGGGAATCTGATCAGGGTAGCAGGAGTACAGGTAGGTGAACCACACTAGGATGGATCCGATAAGGTGACGTGGGTTTTGGACAACATCATCTTCCCGATCAACTTCATCATGTTCATCGTTGACACAGCTTCGATGTCATAACAACAAGATAGAAATTGTTCAATCCCGAATGGGCAGTCTTCATGCTAGAACGTCGTGAACTTAGCTCCGGTATGGTGAAAGCCAAGCAAAGATTCCAGGTGGCCAATTCATGGTCTTTTCTCTATATATAACGGCGGGCGCAATAACCACCATTGCCAACCACTGGCGGTGCAAAACATAACCTGATGTTTATTTATAATAATAATAATAATAAACTGAAACATTTGTGCTGCCCGTCAGGTTTCCACGACGTTGTTAGAGAATCACATACGTCCCCATCCCGACGTGCTGGATGTCGCCATTGTCGGGGTACCCTGTCCACAGAAGGAGAACGTGCTCGTAGCGTTCGTCGTGCCGAAAAACCGCAAACTTATCGGCGACGCGAAACTCGAGGCGAGCGTGCAACAGTTTGTCAAGGAGCAGAGACCCCATCACGAACACCTCAAAGAGGTCCGAACCGTCGCGAGGATTCCAAAGAACTTGACGGGCGATACGCTTCACAAACTTTTGAGATCGGATGCGGCTAACGAGCGCGTTTGTCTCTAGATGGACCAATGAGCGTGTGTATACAGACGGTCCAAAGACACTAATATATAAAGGTTCCAAACAACTCAACGGGAATTCCAAAGAACTCAAACGAACGGCCGAAGAGAATTCATATTGTTTACTGCTATTATGCTATTACTATTGTATTTATTAGTTATTATGAAGTAAAAGGAAGCAAATTGGTAGGTGAATGATTTTATGGATTTATTGGATTGTCGTTGGAATGTACACGTTCCATGTAACATTAGTTAACTTTGGAGTAACTACAGATAAAAGCTGATAATTTACTAATGTGAGAAAAGTGAATTGTATTCTGCTACAAACAATTTTTAATGTATCTTTGTATCTATCTGTCTATACTCGTGCTACGCATGTTGTTCTAGAATTCCAAGTAAAATGAGACTAAAGCTTGTTGTACGCGGTCCAATGTTCTTGAATTGAAGATTGAATTCTAGAATTTGAATCGACGAAATGAAAACAAAAAACATGCAAAAGTTGGATGTCTTTTTTTTTTCAACTTTTAATTAATTTTTTCCATTCATAGGCCTATAGCAGGGCTTATATTTTAGTTTCAAATTGAAGACGAATCAACTTGAAACTAACTAAATCCAGCCGAGCGTATGTCAAGGGAAGGAAAGGGAAATTTATTACATTTAGGTTGGAATTCATAGTCGGCCCCTACACCTAGGGGCACCCATTGTTGCTATGGATTTGTTTTGTTTATGGGAAATAACATGGAAACAACTGTTACCTTGGCAACAATGGGCGCCCCTAGGTGTAGGGGACGACTATGAATTCCAACCTAAATTTTTTTTCTAATTTATTTAGATATTGACAGAATTCTTCCTGGAGAGAAAGTGATCTAAATAAATAGATGCATCGTCTATCCACTCCGTTACGAGTTATCAGTTCTTGTAAACATTAGAAGCGACTATTCGTAACCCAAGTGCGTTGCAATAAACAAACAAACAAACACCCCTTCCTTTTAAAATCAATTATCATTAATTAAATTATTCCCAAATGTGAATTCAGTTACTAATTGCGTTGTCGTCTTCAAAACCTCAACGACGGTTAAGGTTAGGATATCGCTAGCACTAGGGCCCGCTAGAGGGGTAAGGGGGAATGCAACATAGTTTGCCGTACATTGGAGTAAAGTATCCATATCTTCGGAACTAATAAAGCTATGAAGGTGATCGTGGACTTTTTAAAAAGCTTAAATCATCAGCTTCAATTGTATCTATAAATTGATTACTAATGTTTATAATTACATAATGTTAATGCTCTTTTAATTAACATCTGTAAAATTGAGTTCTAGATCGATATTTAGACCAAATATTAATCCAGCAACGAAATTCAAACGTTTTTGCATAAAACGCATAAATTGTGAGGTCTAACCGCAGGTATATTTTCAATTTTCAAACTCGACTTCAATGAAAAAAATAATTAATGAAACTGCATTAAATTATCTATTGTTTGTGAATATGATATGATATTAACAAAAGACCGACGGTTAGACCTTGCATTTGGTTCTAGAACTTGAATGCTTTTTAAATTTTTAAGATATCTTACACCGTTCTCAAACTATCAATTAAATTAGTTTTTAAAGTTTTAAGAATTATTTTGTTCGACAAGGAGCGCTTAGAGTGGCAGTGTTTGGAACTCGGTAGTAAGTTGACTATTCATTCGCGGGAAGGACAAAATGCAACTTTGGAACAGATTAAAGCTTGTCACCTGTCACATACCTAATTACACTATAATTATGTGGTCGTACCGCATGGATAGTTCGATACTGAAATGCAGCTCAACGATGCTCGCCTGCACCTACGCTTACAATTATTTCGAAATTTCACTTGTGTTAATATCGGCCTAATCTACAAGATATCTACGATACACTTTGTAGTTTGTAAAGATTATCAATTTACACCATTTGAGACAGACTCTCAACCGCGTATCACCAGTAGGCCTACTGAGATGAGAATCCATGAATGTGTTTTGGGAAGCTGCATAAGCAACCAGACCTAATAATTTATGCGAGGACGAAAATTCGTTGTTTGTATGTCACATACTAATATTAAATATGGGTTAATTAGCAATATGTGATAAGATGGTTTCGTGATCACTTGTTATTGGTATGTTTATTGCTTTTATTTATTTATTTATTTATTTATTTATTTATTTATTTATTTATTACAACGCCAAATGACATTCACAAGTACAACGTTACATATAGCACAAAAGATATTGTATATAATAATAATAATAATAATAATAATAATAATAATAATAATAATAATAATAATAATAATAATAATAATAATAATATAAAAACCTTTTATAATTGGTAATTCACTCCAATGTAGGCCTACCTGTAATATTTGCATAATCCATTCAAGTTTGACGCAACAGCAGTGCGTAGAAATACATGTTACCACTATAAAAAATATCCTGACTGAAATCTTCGTAGGCTATCTATCGAATGTATATCCACTTATATTTGTATCAAATACTAATTTTTATTGTGATTTATGGGAACAAAATAATAGACGGGCTTGGTCTTATCAGGCTTGTGTGTGTGTTACCCTCTCCACAACTCGAGTCCGCTGTTATCTTTCGTTCTGCACCTGCGTCGGATCATATTTCAGAACATATCTTATCACACTCGTAGGTCGACGGCTGACATCACAACACACCAGAAATGACCGCCAATACAATTTATCGACTGATGAATTAACAGAATATTCAAATTTATAGTGATTGTATGTGTTTATTTTCATTATTTTATGGATACCAAATTTCGAATCTCGATTCTATTGTAAAAACTGACCGAGCTACACTTGTTTAAAGACTAAAGAAAACAAACTGGAAATCTGAATTGCTTTATACAATCTTAGATGATAAATAATACAGGACCGTGTTCAAAGTTGCCGTTGAATTACTTCTAATTTACTGTACGATTGTAACAAGAGACTAATGAGTAATGAATGATATTTGCCCCGAACTAGAATGGAACCCGTGTACGCCAGCTTGGCGGTCTAATTATGATCTTACGATCTGAAATAATCGTGGGCCACAAGAACCATAAATGTGTAAATTGCTACGTTCAGCAATTAGATGAGCTCTTATGCCAGAGCATTGGTACGTTATGTCGGAGTGCGCTGGTTCGATCCCAGTCGGGGAAAACTTATGACGATTGCTCCATATACATACAATTAAACAGTACACTGGTTTTGTAGCTAAATGAAGCTATATATTATATAACATGGGATTAGGTATAAAAAATACGCACTCTTCACTAGTGACAGCGTCGCCAACAGGTGTGCGTGTGGTTATCCATGGACCCAAGTACAATTGTGAAATGCAACTGACAATGATTCCCAATAATTCGTTACTTTCACATTTTTAGTTATTGAATACGGGTATGAAGTAAACTGTGTAATAGGCAACCTATAGACACAACGTAATAACACAACGCAAACAAATTAATATCTACAAAAAAATCACTAAACACAAAAGAAACCACAGTAGGCTTATAAGTCTATAACATAAAAGCCATACGTACATAACCCGTCATACCCCCCCCCCCCCCCGTCATGTACCCGTTGCTCTGTAATCTAGAACGCTACAACATTGGTCTAAGACAAATCTCAACTTTGTTTTGGTACGGATGTTCCTCGTAAGACACAGGACACTAGGAGCACAGCTAGGAGTGTTTTCAATTTTCATTGAGCTTCAAATCTACAAAAACACAGTCCAACTGAAGAGCATTTACCAGACCCACATTTGCGGGCGTTTCACCGCCAATGCAGGTGCACAGTTTAACAAAGCAACATTCTCAAATTTTTACTCTGTGGATATAAAAAAAACAATTCCGTTCCGATAAAAAAACTCACAAAAATATGAATTAAAATATATTTTTAACCATAATTAGACCAAAGTTTGGCCAGTTATGGGGGAAATTAGAAACGAGATAGACGGATTTTTCCAAAGCTACAACCTAGCTAATAGTCTAACGAAGAGTACAGACCCAAGCATATTGCTTTATTAAAAAAAAAAAAAAAACAGTACTTGATCAGAAAAAAACTATGTAATGATTTGAGTCAACAGAAAACAAAACCAAAACACTCGAAATGTTCAATGCGAGATGAAGGGAGACGAGGACAAAATCCCTGTTATCCGAGACCATGCAGTCGACCGACCACTTTGTAGCGATAAGATAACTGACACCGAGGGGGGGGGGGACGCTTACGCTAGTCAAGAAAACTACTTTCTGTCGTGAAATGATAAAAAAATTAAAATGCACATTCTAATTTAAAGAACACTTTTGTAATAACAATGCAATTTGAATGGAAGTTGTAGCGTAATTAGCAGTGCAGCTATAAATAAAATGCGTTCTTGCTTCATTGTGTGAATTGTCATATCAAGCTGAACACACTTTCCTGTTATCTGAGACCACGCAGTCGTCGGCCACTTTGGAGCGATAACCGACCCCAGCCTTCCGCCCGCATTCCTCTGTGCCCATGGACAGAAGACGTCTTCCATTCATAGACGTCTGATAAGTTGCCGGCATCCAAATTCAAACCCCGCGTAATTTTGACCAGTGGCGCCTAACTAGCGGATTTGCTTGGTACTAGACGTAGGTATCACCACACGTTAAAATCATTACACATTCTTATCTGATGAATTAGCGATGATGCCGGCACCCAAGATCATGGTATCTTAATAACATCACTACGACAATGCTATCATTAATTACATAACTAGTCCTGATTACAGTTCGCAGTCACGCTTTAAGTGTTTATAAAGAGCATAACACACCATTGTGGGTGAGCTTGTTTTTACAGACGTACCAGTCGAGCGAGGGTTAAACTAAAACGTATGTTATTACACAGAGAAGTTATAGAAAAGTAAAAAGCAGAAAGTAAAGAGTAGGGATTACGTGTAACTTAAGGGAAAAGGTGGAAAAGTGAGAAGTTTTCCCCAAAAGTTGTTGAATAAGTGAAAAGCACGCTAGCTCTACTCTTTACTTTCTGCATTTTATTCAATTTTTGTTATAGTTATGATATACTGAGAGGAAAGGCTACTGTTCAGTGCATTTGTTGCCCTTTCAGTCAGCAAGTATAGTAATGACCGCAAGAGCTGTTCACCAGAACTCGATCCCAGCATTACCTTGGGATAACCTTAAGTCGGAATTGTCGGTAGTGGGAATCGAAACCGACACATTTGAAATGAGAGTCTCGCGTATTACCCATGAGCCACCTCCGATTACCTGGCTAGTGGCTACGTCTTTTAAAACCCTCGGTCCTAAATCACGAATTCAAAACGCGTAAGTAGTTGGTTATACGAAATGCAGAGTCCAACAATAAAAACTTACTTATCTAACTTTACAACCATACCATCTATTTGAAACATAATTTACTATACATTGCGTTGAATAACTGGAAATTCCAATCACAGTGGGCGTAAGCTTGTACATTCTACTACGCGGAAAATTGCCTTTACGAATGCATGAAAGAACGCCAGTAATCGGTTTATTTTCATTGAAACAGAGTGCATGACATGGGCAGTAGATAAGGATCAGAGGTTGGTATGAGACTAGTTGCGCTGGTACTACTGTAAAAACCTGGTTACATAATTGTTTTAAAAATCCATGCTTTCCTCAATCACGAATAAGTACAAACAAAGCTGACTGTTGTATGTGTAGCCTTGGAGCGCATGCAGAAGTGACATATGTTATCAACGGAACGGAAAGCTGGAGCCTTCAAGGCCGGAAAGACACGCACAAGTTTTGACGATCACACATGCGCAGCACGGACAGACAGTCGGTCTTCATCTGCGCTCGACAACGGACGTGCACTGATTGCTCAGCCCGCAACGTGGCACAAGGTAAGAACGCACATGCGCGGTCTGCATTCTTATTGGTCAACAGTCAACGCATAGATTAGTAGAGATGCTGTTGCTTGCATGAGAGGAGTTTTAATCGTATTGTATCGAACAGTCGGTGTAGACATTGAAGTTGTTAAAATACAGATACAAGCGAATAGTTTACATCAAATTATCCTCTATCGTATTATCTAAATATCTAAAATATCTAATAGATCGTTTGGTATTGTGTTAGTATCAATTTTCGTACTTTGAAATGTTTTTTTTTTTTAATTTTTCAAATTGATACATTGTAAATCAGTAATTACACATGATGAGCGAGTGTAAGAAGGCCATGTGCTGGTCACTCTACATAAAGATATAATTCTATATATTTAGATTTAAAGATTAATTCATGAATCCATGAATAATTTGGGATTTGTTTCAGAAGTCATCACTGTGACCTTCTAATAATACACCAACATAAATGTATAAGTGAACGGTGTCTTCACATTTGTTCGTGACATTCATACTAGATAATCGTTATGGAAATGTCGGTTAGTTGTTATTGTCCGGCCTAGACAACACGTGATCTGTTACGTCACGTGTTGCATGGCCAACAGGTGTCTCGTAGTTCATGGCCACCGCTATTCAATGTTGTTTAGGTGGATATAATTAGAAGAATCTGAAATGATCTATAGTAGTCGTAGAGGGAGCGCTAGAGATACGTAAGATCACAAATACTTCAAGTATAATTAGTATTTTGTTTATTTTATTTATTGTCCGATTCCGAATAGGATCTAAGGATCCATAAAACTACCTGTAGGTACTGAAATTCATTTCAAACACAATTTAACAAATTACCACATTGATCGTAGTACTTTAAAACATTAATATGTAAATTAAGGCCACATGGTCAAGCAAATGTTTCCCTTTGAAATGACTACTCAAAAGATTCGCTATCTACAATAGCCTTGCCCCAAAGATTGTTTCTGTTTTAAAGTAGAAAAGATGCATAGATACCGGTAAACGTAAAATAATCGTAAATACAAGGCTATAGATAGCGAATCTTTAAAGGTACAACAAAAACTTCATTAAAATAAACCGATCTAGCTATTTTAAGTGAAACACTCCATTGATAATCTTTTTACGGTACTTAAGATCAATATTAAAAACGATTTAATAAAATATATTTGAAGCGCAATATCTTACACCTCGCCACTAAAAAAATATATAAGCACACATACATATGTTTAGATATTATTGAAATTGTCTCATTTTATGTGCATAACACAATCAACTTTGCATCCTATTTTATAACATCTATAGAACTTAATATTTACTTCTACAAAATGGAAAAAGTGTGATATTAAATATCGTTATTTTAAAGATACGAATATAAAAATAAACATAAATTCGCAATCTTTTAGAGCTATTACTATAGAGGTAACAGTCTTAGCACAGCGCACAAGGTCGTACGAGAGCGTTATCAGGAAAGAGGAGAAGCTGAGTGGATAAGAAATCTCGACAATGAAGCCAGCCAGCGTTTCGGTAGTTTCACGAACAGTCGAGTAAATACGGGGAAACACGTCTGATAACAAGAACATATCTTGGTGCCTACTGGACTCACTATAACCTCAACTCTATCAAATACAGTCTTGGAAACGATCACTTCCAGTTCAAATCGATAGAGGTAAGAGAATAAGAATAATAGGGTACTCGGAACGCTTTCTATCGGTGGTTGAATTGAGGAGGGGGGGGGGGAGATGCTATCCCCCAAATAGAAATGAATTTGTTAAACCATCATAAATAAACAAATAGGTTTGTGACCATTCCACCGAAAAACAGACTGCCTTCACCATTTCGTTCCATAGACACAGCTACATCATAAAATGTGTCATAATATGTATTCTACACATATTTTTAAAACGGGCCCATTTCAAAGACTCAAAGACTACAAAGTGCCGCGTTCCCTGTGCAAGTGGAGATAGAGTACAAATTGATCTAATTTATAATTTATCTTAAATTTTGGATGAGTTTCTTCTAAATTTTCCTGTTTGAAGGTGGGGTGGACGGAAAGGGCGGACCATGCTACGTGTGACCGTGAGGGGCTTACGGCGCCTGGGCTGCTCGCCACTAGCAACCGTGACGTCACCGGCGTGGACCCGACGCTACGCCACTGAGACCAACATCGTTAAGTCGCCGTTCAAAGATGTCGAGATACCGAATTTGAGTCTGACCGACTTCATTTGGGAGAGACTGGAGGAATGGCCTGACCATACTGCCATAGTGAGTGTACCAGATGGAGGAGGTGGGGGGGGGGGGGGGGGGGGCGGGGGGCGTGTTACATGCACTCTGACCTCTTTGAACTCTTTCGTGAATATGGTTGTCACTTTATATGACAAGGAGTTATATAAAATGATAAATACTACTGCCTTTAAAGGCTAGGATTAAATTACAGGAGATTGTATTCCTATGATCAAGAAGTAACTGGTGAAGAAATTAAGCGAAGAAAATCAGAAACAATTTCCCATTGTTTAAAGCAATAAAAAATAAAAGTCGGCACTCCATTTTAACTATTTTTTAAAACCTGTGATTAATTTATTATGAAACAAGAGACAATTTAACATTATAACCATAAATCATCTTCTTATGATGATTTTATGGTTATAATGTTAAATTGTCTCTTGTTTCATTTGTTCATTTGAAAAAAGTCCCATTGCCAAAGTAGTATTTTTCATTTCTACCGAAAATGCATTTTTACTTGTATATATATTATACAATAATATACAAGAGTTATGTCGATCGAATGTCATATGTAAAGTTTTTACAAATCTTATTTAAATTGATAAAAAAAATCAGAATCTAAAAGTTAACGTTAAAAGAGAGAGGGAAAATTTAAATTTATAGATTGTTCTTGTGTTCTATCCCAGGCAGTGTTGAATTCAGCTATGATCCCGGGGGGGCGAAGCCCCCTCGGAAATTGTCATTCGCCCCCCCGGGAATGAATTGGCTACAAGCCAATTACTTAATTTTTATATTACTTAATTTTGAAATGGCACGGAAATATTGCTTTGAAGGTTTAATAAGTAAATACATTTTTCTTTGTGTCACAAAAGTATGTGACAAGAGAGCTGAAACAAGCAGAAAAAAGCAGAGAAGGGCCAGGATTATCTAATCTCCGTCTCAAATTCAACTGTGCATCAAGTGGTTTGTTCAACATATATTCTGTTTAAATAGTGTGTTTGTATCAGAACACATGGACAGTTTATTAGTAAAAGTGATGTGGAAGCAGCAGTGGTTTTGAACATTTGCCCCCCCCCCCCCGCTCATTCGCTGTCTACACCCCCGGGATTTGAAATAGCCCCCCCGGGGACAAAACTCTGAATTCAACACTGACCCAGGTCTGCGGGATAACCGGTAAGAGCTACACCTACGCACAGCTACGCGAGCGAAGCCGCAGATTTGCCACCTCTCTGCATCGCATGAAGTTCCAGCCCGGGTCGACGTTGGGTATCATCCTACCCAACTGTCCCGACTACCCGGCAGTCGTCCTCGGAACAATCGAAGCCGGTCTGGTAGTAACTACTTTCAACCCAGCCTACAACCCGGGTGAGTATAGACGATCAAATAAAGTCACCCCGAAGTATGAAACAATCTGTTGTCGTCATAGCTCTCAGAAGAGACGGTCGCTGCTCTACGCGGTCTATTTCAACAGAATTGGCCACGGAATATCCCAAAATCTGAGTGTTATTCTTTTGCTGCGTGAAGTGGACTTACTAGGAATGTGTCCTCATAGCTCCTGCCAATAGATGAGTCGGAAATCGAAACTGGGGACAGGACCCCTATTCTGTAACTTTTTTTCGTAGGTCCTGATATGGTTTCTGCCTGAATTCGACGTTGATCGGATAATTGCGATTTTGTAACTTTTTTGGTGCCCGTTTCCGCCTGAAACCATTTCCGTGGTCCTGATATGGTTTCAGTAGCTTTTTTACTGGTGAAACGAAATCAGCCGTAATATTAAGCATGGATAATAACTGTTGACGCGTGATATTGTACTGCAAACTGCATTTAATAATTATGTTCCATTATAATGAGTGAAAAACACCAATAAACAACGTATTTACTTTTCATTTGAGGCAGTCTTTATTATTCGAAAATCTCAGCCGGCGCCGCGGTCTAGTGACGCCCGCCATTAGAGAAATATTACGTAAACAACTCTAGCCTAGGCCTATTGTATCACTAGGACTGCCGTATTACTAGGCCGATACATATAAATTCAGTGTTAAGACATAATTAGATATTGGCGTAGGCCTAGGCATTACCTTGTAGGCTTCCTAGAACATAGAGAAATTCCTAGAATAGAGAAATATGGCATTCTAGTTCGCTTCTTGTGTTCTAAAAGACGCGTTCATGTAACTGAGTAGGGTTATGTTTCTTTTGATTTGAGCCGTGTTGCAGTTTGGTTGCAGTGATCACGGCCCTCTAAATCATGATATTGTCTGTTTCTGATTGGCTTAAAGCCTCGGCGGCTCAGTCGCCTTGTGATGTCCTCCCAAAGCGTACATACACATTTCAGGCGCTGTTATAGAATCGCTATTTTGTTCATCTTTGGCAACGGCTGAAACGGGCAAATAATTTCTGCCTGCATTCGTTTCGGCTGCTTTCATTTCAGGCAGAAATGGGAAAGTTACCGAATAGGGGTCCAGGCTTTTTAGAGCTAGCTACACGCTTTAGTAAATCTACCCCAGATTGTTGTGTTTCGTGTTTTGACTCTTCCCCAAAATTGAACAATCCTATGATTGTATCAGCATCAGCTTTTACTAAGACAATCCTTGATTCTTGTGTCCACAGAGGAAATAGCCAAGCAGATGGTAGACGCCAACCCTAGGGTCGTCGTTACCTTCCCCGAGAAATATCAACAGGTGGTGGAAGCTACAACACTTGCTGCTGCTGGGGCGGGTTACCGTCCGCCATTGTACATCGTGGTACAGGCCCTGGAGAGATCAGACGTGCCTACCGGCGCGGTGGACGGAAGAGAGATGATGGGTGAGCTAACAGGTGGTTGCTAGGCAACAGGTAGGCTACCGTCCGCCATTGTACGTGGTAGTACAGTGCCTGGAGAGATCGGACGTGCCTTCCGGCGCGGTGGACGGAAGAGAGATGATGGGTGAGCTAACAGGTGGCTGCTAGGCAACAGGTAGGCTACCGTCCGCCATTGTACGTGGTAGTACAGTGCCTGGAGAGATCGGACGTGCCTTCCGGCGCGGTGGACGGAAGAGAGATGATGGGTGAGCTAACAGGTGGCTGCTAGGCAACAGGTAGGCTACCGTCCGCCATTGTACGTGGTAGTACAGTGCCTGGAGAGATCGGACGTGCCTACCGGCGCGGTGGACGGAAGAGAGATGATGGGTGAGCTAACAGGTGGTTGCTAGGCAACAGGTAGGTTACCGTCCGCCATTGTACGCGGTAGTACAGTGCCTGGAGAGATCGGACGTGCCTACCGGCGCGGTGGACGGAAGAGCGATGATGGGTGAGCTAACAGGTGGTTGCTAGGCAACAGGTAGGTTACCGTCCGCCATTGTACGTGGTAGTACAGGGCCTGGAGAGATCGGACGTGCCTACCGGCGCGGTGGACGCAAGAGAGATGATGGGTGAGCTAACAGGTGGTTGCTAGGCAACAGGTAGGTTACCGTCCGCCATTGTACGTGGTAGTACAGTGCCTGGAGAGATCGGACGTGTCTACCGGCGCGGTGGACGGAAGAGCGATGATGGGTGAGCTAACAGGTGGTTGCTAGGCAACAGGTAGGTTACCGTCCGCCATTGTACGTGGTAGTACAGTGCCTGGAGAGATCGGACGTGCCTACCGGCGCGGTGGACGCAAGAGAGATGATGGGTGAGCTAACAGGTGGTTGCTAGGCAACAGGTAGGTTACCGTCCGCCATTGTACGTGGTAGTACAGTGCCTGGAGAGATCGGACGTGCCTACCGGCGCGGTGGACGGAAGAGAGATGATGGGTGAGCTAACAGGTGGTTGCTCTAGACAACCGGTAGGTTACCGTCCGCCATTGTACGTGGTAGTACAGTGCCTGGAGAGATCGGACGTGTCTACCGGCGCGGTGGACGGAAGAGCGATGATGGGTGAGCTAACAGGTGGTTGCTAGGCAACAGGTAGGTTACCGCCCGCCATTGTACGTGGTAGTACAGTGCCTGGAGAGATCGGACGTGCCTACCGGCGCGGTGGACGGAAGAGAGTTGATGGGTGAGCTAACAGGTGGTTGCTAGACAACCGGTAGGCTACCGTCCGCCATTGTACGTGGTAGTACAGTGCCTGGAGAGATCGGACGTGCCTTCCGGCGCGGTGGACGGAAGAGAGATGATGGGTGAGCTAACAGGTGGTTGCTAGGCAACAGGTAGGTTACCGTCCGCCATTGTACGTGGTAGTACAGTGCCTGGAGAGATCGGACGTGCCTACCGGCGCGGTGGACGCCAAGGAGATGATGGGTGAGCTAACAGGTGGTTGCTAGGCAACTGGTAGGCTACCGTCCGCCATTGTACGTGGTAGTACAGTGCCTGGAGAGATCGGACGTGCCTACCGGCGCGGTGGACGCCAAGGAGATGATGGGTGAGCTAACAGGTGGTTGCTAGACAACCGGTAGGTTACCGTCCGCCATTGTACGTGGTAGTACAGTGCCTGGAGAGATCGGACGTGCCTACCGGCGCGGTGGACGGAAGAGAGTTGATGGGTGAGCTAACAGGTGGTTGCTAGGCAACAGGTAGGTTACCGTCCGCCATTGTACGTGGTAGTACAGTGCCTGGAGAGATCGGACGTGCCTACCGGCGCGGTGGACGGAAGAGAGATGATGGGTGAGCTAACAGGTGGTTGCTAGGCAACAGGTAGGTTACCGTCCGCCATTGTACGTGGTAGTACAGGGCCTGGAGAGATCGGACGTGCCTTCCGGCGCGGTGGACGGAAGAGAGATGATGGGTGAGCTAACAGGTGGTTGCTAGGCAACAGGTAGGTTACCGTCCGCCATTGTACGTGGTAGTACAGTGCCTGGAGAGATCGGACGTGCCTACCGGCGCGGTGGACGGAAGAGAGATGATGGGTGAGCTAACAGGTGGTTGCTAGGCAACAGGTAGGTTACCGTCCGCCATTGTACGAGGTAGTACAGTGCCTGGAGAGATCGGACGTGCCTACCGGCGCGGTGGACGGAAGAGAGATGATGGGTGAGCTAACAGGTGGTTGCTTGGCAACAGGTAGGTAACCGTCCGCCATTGTACGTGGTAGTACAGTGCCTGGAGAGATCGGACGTGCCTACCGGCGCGGTGGACGCAAGAGAGATGATGGGTGAGCTAACAGGTGGTTGCTAGGCAACAGGTAGGTTACCGTCCGCCATTGTACGTGGTAGTACAGGGCCTGGAGAGATCGGACGTGCCTTCCGGCGCGGTGGACGGAAGAGAGATGATGGGTGAGCTAACAGGTGGTTGCTGGGCAACAGGTAGGTTACCGTCCACCATTGTACGTGGTAGTACAGTGCCTGGAGAGATCGGACGTGCCTACCGGTGCGGTGGACGCAAGAGAGATGATGGGTGAGCTAACAGGTGGTTGCTAGGCAACAGGTAGGTTACCGTCCGCCATTGTACGTGGTAGTACAGTGCCTGGAGAGATCGGACGTGCCTACCGGCGCGGTGGACGCAAGAGAGATGATGGGTGAGCTAACAGGTGGTTGCTAGGCAACAGGTAGGTTACCGTCCGCCATTGTACGTGGTAGTACAGTGCCTGGAGAGATCGGACGTGTCTACCGGCGCGGTGGACGGAAGAGCGATGATGGGTGAGCTAACAGGTGGTTGCTAGGCAACAGGTAGGTTACCGCCCGCCATTGTACGTGGTAGTACAGTGCCTGGAGAGATCGGACGTGCCTACCGGCGCGGTGGACGGAAGAGAGTTGATGGGTGAGCTAACAGGTGGTTGCTAGACAACCGGTAGGTTACCGTCCGCCATTGTACGTGGTAGTACAGTGCCTGGAGAGATCGGACGTGCCTACCGGCGCGGTGGACGCAAGAGAGATGATGGGTGAGCTAACAGGTGGTTGCTAGGCAACAGGTAGGTTACCGTCCGCCATTGTACGTGGTAGTAGAGTGCCTGGAGAGATCGGACGTGCCTACCGGCGCGGTGGACGGAAGAGAGTTGATGGGTGAGCTAACAGGTGGTTGCTAGGCAACAGGTAGGTTACCGTCCACCATTGTACGTGGTAGTACAGGGCCTGGAGAGATCGGACGTGTCTACCGGCGCGGTGGACGGAAGAGAGATGATGGGTGAGCTAACAGGTGGTTGCTAGGCAACAGGTAGGTTACCGTCCGCCATTGCAAGTGGTAGTACAGTGCCTGGAGAGATCGGACGTGCCTTCCGGCGCGGTGGATGCTTTTCCGAAACCATTTGTTTTACTGTTAAGCGTTCTTAAAATGTTACTAAAACACGTTAATTTCGGTAGATCATTATAATTTAGTGTTGCCATTATTCTGCAGACATTAACATGGACTCTGTGCGTCTGGGAGGACTCAACGCGAAGGCCAACACCCCCGTTGTCATCCCCTACTCAAGCGGGACGACGGGATTCCCTAAGGGAGTGTTGCTGTCCCACAGGAACGTGGTATCCAACTCTACACAGCTGCACGGCGAGCACAGGATAAATCTGGTGGAGCCGACGTCAGGTAGGCATGCATCGCTACTTGTAGCTGTTCAATACAGTAATTGTGTGAAGTAAACAACTCTAATCACAGTCAACACATACGACTCTACACCTACTCCAACATATGTGCTAAGTAGCCATTTTATATTGGATAGCGAGGAAGAGGAATTGCTGAGGAAGCCATCTCTGCATAGGGGAAAAAAGTATGTCCTTATAGGGATGGGACTTGAGCTTGGCTAGTAAAACTCCTCAACTTTGAGCAGGTTGTTGTGCGCACTTTGGGGAGGTGTCAATTCAAACGTTGAAATCACGTTTTTTTATGTATGAAATTTCATTTTTTTGATTTTGATACTAACGTTTCTTTATCGAAACATTTACGTCGTCGACATCCTAACTCAATATCAACTTCTTTGGCAAGTCTCAGTATTTATCATTTTCTACATTCGTTCGGTGTATGTCTTGTCCGGTTCCAGGAAACTATCAGGACAACAGAACGACTGGAGGAGTTTTTATCGTTACCTGTTGAATGTCTTGTTCTATTCCAGGAAACTACCAGGATCGCCTGTTGGCAATACTGCCGTTCTTCCACATCTACGGTCTCGCTGTGGTGCTACTGAGCAAACTGAGGCTGGGCGCTCAGATTGTCACGCTGCCGAGGTTCGAACCCAAGACATTCATCGACACACTTGTAAAGCACCAGGTAATTCCCTCATTCCTCATCAGACCACTCATCGTCTTCAATAGCAACAACACTGTTGTATTATACTTTGATCTGAGTGTGCTTTACATCTATGTTGCACCTGTATATACCTGACAATGTGTACACTTCCATCCGAATGTGCTTTACCTCTGTCTGTGTTGCATCTTTATGTATATTCTTCTTTTCCAGGCGAATGTACTATACCTTTAGGTCACATCTGCACGTTTATTATTTTCTTCCAGGCGACTGTGCTTTACCTGGCTCCTCCACTGGTCTTGTTCCTTGGTTCGTATCCCAATGTTGGACCAGAGACTCTACGATCCGTAAGGTGAGACTGAGACTCTTACACTTTAATACACGAATGCCAAGATGTATGTTGAACGGAAATTATTCGTAATTTCTGATAGCCGAGTCCTAGTAGAACGAAACGCAGCGTTTTGGTAACTCTTAAACACTTGTTCTGTTCTGTATGTCAGCTAACAGGTTGCTCTGTGCAGGTACGTCATGTCTGGAGCGGCGCCCCTTGGAGAGAAGGACGCTGAGAGATTCCTGGAGAGAGGACCACACATCGGCTTCTTACAAGGTACATCCATCACAGTCACACATCACTCACGTTTTTCGGATAATAATTGATGAAATAATTTTTTTAATGAATAAGTACAAGACAATGGGAAATTATATTCCTGTTGTTTTTCTATGCCGCGGCCATCATGCCATCTCAGCCATCTCTTTCCATGCCCTCCGACATTTCGTCGACCACTTCCTTACAATCTTACTGTCTGTCCTCCTGATCTCGAATATTCCAACTATTTAGAGATGTTTTGCTCGCTTAAAAAAATATATGTGCATTTATTGATATACGGTAAAATATTGTCTCTTTCCACATTTTGCAACCAACAAAATTTTAAATTTAAAACATTTCCTTGTTGGAATGTCTGCAGGCTACGGGATGACGGAACTGTCTCCCGTCTCCAACATGAACATGAAAGGGTCAACCAAGACGGCGTCAGTGGGGCCGGTTCTGCCCAACATCCGTGCCAAGGTCATCAATGTGGAGACGGGAGCGGCCCTCGGTCCGGGCGAGGTGGGGGAGGTTTGCTTCCACGGCCCACAGGTAGTTACCTGCTTTACCTACATTCTCACATCGGCATGACTTTGAAGACGTGTCGTATTAGCTTGAAGACAGATTGAAGCAAATCGGAAGGTATTTGAAAGCTGAGCTGGATCAAGTTTCTCAACGCCATTGTTTGAAGATAGTGTTTAAGGGGAAAAGGGAGTCCAACTCCCTAAAATAACGTGTTTTATTGCTTTCTTAGAACGCTTCAAGACATTAACAAACTGGTGCATAAGCAGGATTTAGTTTTCTACCATCTAAACAAAGAATTTAAAAGATTAAGAAAATCATTATCGTTTTGAATGTTATCCAATTTACTAGTTATATATTATTGAATGAAATCCATTATTACTACTTTCAGTCTCAATTTCCGTCCATCATAGACAAATAACTATGATGTAAAAGCCCCTTGTAGCGACCTTAGGCTCTTTGGGGGCTAGTCTCCATGCTGTAACATGTATATGATTGTGTTAAATGTCAATAAAAAACCCTCATTCTTTAAAAAAAAGGATTAAAGAAAAAACGCAATCTTCCAACTCAAATGTAGGATTTATTTTTTTATTGACTTGTGTAAATGTCTTCCCTCTAGAACATGCTGGGCTACTACAACAACCCCAAGGCCACCGCAGAGATGATCGACCAATCAGGGTGGCTTCACTCCGGTGACCTTGGCTACTACGACAAGGATCACGACTTCTACATCGTCGACAGACTCAAGGAGCTGATCAAGGTCAAGGGCTTCCAGGTAAACATCTTCAAGGTCATTCGTTTGTGGTGTTATCTGTAGGAATGAAGCCGGGTTTTCATGAACGCGACGAAAATGATATTTGACCAATCACAACGAGCAATTAAGTAATCTCGCGACGAGAGTTAAAAAGGTTTTAACAATGGTCATATGACGTCGGCTGCATCAGATAGACATCACATTACCGGGGGGGTTGGTCAGTTGGGGGTAGAGGCGTTCAGATAGCAAATAGCACTTCAACAACCCTTCAACTACCTCTTGTATGCTTATGATATTCATCATCATTATCCATCGCCGTTTCCTACTTCTGGCAGGGTCAGCTTGGGTTTCACAACAAAATTTATCCATCTCTTCCTATCTTCCCATAATCGTACCCCTCTACTTGCTCCCAGTTCTCTCCTCTCTTCTTTAGGTCTTCAGCAATCTTGTCCTTCTATCTCTTCCTTGGTCTTCCCCGTCTTCTTCTTCCTTCGATCTTTGTTTCATACATTCTCCTGGGCATCCTCTCTTCCGTCATCCGTTTCATGTGTCCAAACCATCTCAGCCTTGTCCTTCCTATTCTGTCCCCTAGCTTCTCCACACCGATAAACCATCCAATCCTTACTATACTAATCTCGTATAAATGTTTGTTAAGGTGGCGCCGGCCGAGCTGGAAGAGATACTGCGAAGCCACCCCGACATCGCCGACGCAGCCGTTATCGGCATTCCGGACCCCCGAGACGGAGAAGTCCCCCTCGCGTTTATAGTACCCAAACCCTCCGCAACGTCCAAACACTTGGAGAGAGACATTCAAGAATTTGTAGCGAGCAAAGTTTCCAACTACAAACAGATCAAAGAAGTGAGGATTGTACAGAGCATTCCAAAGAATCCGTCGGGGAAGATACTCCGTAGGACCCTCAGAGAAGTGTACAAGAATCAGTCATAGCACTGGGTATTATATTTTTGACATCTTTGAACTCTGGCGTAATGGCGGACGCCCAAGATGTCAGCGCCCACTAAACGTCGCGTCAAGTGACTGCAGTACTACCAAAGATATCTAGGAAAAGACACTGCGTGTGAGTGACAAAAAGTGAAGTGAGACTCCATACAAAGACCTCAGAAAACAGTTAACAAAAAGCAAAGCTAGTAGCAACGTCAAGAAATATCAAAAGAATCTGTTGGGATGAAAGCAGGGTCTACTGGATTTACTCCTAGCGGAGTAATTATGAAGAGGCGCGCGCTGCGCGCGCTACTAGCGATCTAGTGGACCTTGGGATGAGAGAACAGTGTACAACAACCACGTAATAAAGTGCAGCAAATAGTTTCCTACCAAGAAGAGAACTTTCTTATCAAACATTACACAACAACAAACTATGTTTGTTTTGTATAAAGATTAAAGATGTATACTATTTAGTTTTTACAACTAAGCTTCTATATGTCCTACACATTTCCACCATCCTTTTACGCAGATTATAACTGTAAATAATATGTATGTATAGGTACTTTATATAAATAAATTAAAGATTTTGTAAATGAAACATGTCCAGAAAGTAATAAATACAAAACTTGGTCTGAGGTCTGAGAGTGAGAGCTTTTAGACCCATGCATCAACAACAACGAACTCCTATCTTCTCGCCAATCAAACTCCACCACTATCCAGTAGATACGGTCTAGTGTAGACTAATGTTATGTCATCGAAGTGTACTGTAATGTCACTGCTGACAATGTATGTATGTACAGCTAGCGCAAGGTCTACTTGATCTCCGCCTAGCGGAGGCTCGTCGAAACTTGGGAGTTCGACGAGCCTCCGCTAGGCGGAGATCAAGTAGACCTTGCAGCAAATGCAGCTAGCGCAGAGTCGCTGAAGGGTTTTTATTATTAAAAATCCATGTTTTTACTACCACTAGGAAGCACAACAACAACAATAACAAGAATTCTGGGGGCTGTGACAACAGAAAAAACAAAACCTTATGTACTTCTGCGAAAAATAAACATCCCAACATAATTCATCATTCCATCTTATTTACCTGTTTATCTATGGCGTTTGTGGTGTCACTGTCATCAGTATGAGTAAGTTTACACAATAATAGTTTATGACACAAACTAGTTTATTTTATATGGTAAGATTTTTTCAAAAACTTGCAACTACAACCAGTTGGGATTGCGGGGTGGACACAAAGTCACAAAGTACGATACAAGGCAGATTAGCTTAGAAGATGCCGGCAAAAACTTTGAACGTCTTTTTGAAATTTATTTGATTCAAATAAGTAAATACAAATATTGTTTTAACAAGCCTTCCTGTCTGACCATCTGGTAGTTCTGAGTACCTTGTGGAACTCTTTGAACTTTCCTTCCGGTTGAGTAGAAGTTTTGTCAGGTAAGTCCACAACAATTGCTATGAAATATGTATGTTATTCAAGGTTGGGTGGACTGCCGACGCACGTCTTGAGTCATGCTACGCGTTACCGCAAAGAACTTACAAAGACTGAGATGCAAGATACCACCGCCGTGGGGCCGACACTATGCAACCGCGTCGACCACGACCAGCGCACCGACCACGACCAACGCGTCGACCACGACCAACGTGTCGACCACGACCGATGCGGAGACCAACGTAGTCAAGTCAAGTTTCAAAGATGTCCAGATACCCAGCATGAACGTCACCGATTTTGTGTGGGAGTTCATAGACCGTTGGCCCAACCACACAGCCATAGTGAGTATCAGGCCCAGGGTTCGAGTACCGGTTCCAGTGTTTTCTTTTTTTTAACACTAATGCTACGTTTACAGCTACGCGTTGCGAGCGAAGCGAGGGCGCGAGCTCCAATCAGCGGCCGAGTTTCATGCAAAGAAGTAAATAGTTTCACGCAAACTCGGCTACTGATTGGAGCTCGCGCCTTCGCTTCGCTAGCAACGCGTAGCTGTAAATCGACTATTATGCTTGTTTCACTACCTGGATGTCGACGAGCGCCGAGCGCCGGAAGTGGATGATCCGACCAATCAGGGCGAAGCGGCGCTTGCAAGCGCCGAAGTTGGTTGGTTCCAACTTCTTCGGATCATGTACTTCCGGCGCTCGGCGCTCGTCGACGTCCAGGTAGTGAAACAAGCATTAGCGGATAGACTATAAATACAAATTTATATTGATTGTATCGTCATTCCTATTTGGGGGACAGGCAGGGAGGGGAATAGGCCTACCTATAAATATTCCATGTTATTACAATACTTACTTACTTTATTGTAATTAAGGCCAGTGTAGGGCACAATGCCCTCTTTAGCCTGATGAGTGATGATTGGTGAATGATAATGAGGGGAAGCCTGGTACCGGCACGTAGCCTACTCCTGTCGAAAAGTACCAAGGGGACCATCGGCTTTACGTGCCATCCGAAAGGACTGTGTAACTTTGACCCGTCATAAAGGTTCCTCCACTAGTTATTACATTATTATCACACTGGTAAGCATGCTAGTTCTATGTTATTGGGTATACAGTCTCATCCACCAACGTTGTGCGTGTATTGTCTCGCAGGTATGCGACATAACCGGCCGTAGATACACCTACGTGCAGCTACGCGAGAGAAGCCGCAGATTTGCGACCTCTATGCAGAAACTGAGGCGCGAACCCGGGTCGGCGATGGGTATCATCCTACCCAACTGTCCGGACTACCCAATAATCGTGATGGGAGCCTTCGAAGCCGGTCTGGTGGTAGCGCCATTCAGCCCGATCTACAACTCCGGTGTGTATAGGTATTTAACACAACGTATTACGTTTCTAAAATTGGATGCAAACATTATTATTTTTTTCATTTGAACATCCATACAAAATGCTCACATCATGCGTACGTCATTATGGCGCAAAATGCTTTGCTTTCAATTCATTTTCGAGTCTCCATTTGAAAACAATATCATTATTACGATTATACCATGTAGTATGAAGACCTACAGACGAGAGGAGAGAACTGGGAGCAAGTAGAGGAAGAACGATTGTGGGAAGATAGGAAGAGGTGGAAAAATGTGATTGTGAAACCCAAGCTGACCCTACCAGAAACAGGAAACGGCGATGGCTAATATGAATATCATCATTTAATAAATGTTTTAAAGTACTCTGTTATTGCATTACTAACACTGCGTACGAGAGCGGGTGACTAAATGTGTTGACGACGATAAAGTTAACGATGCCGCTATCTGTATTTTCCTAAACACACACATGTGTTGGTTTCAGTCTCGTTTCATACCTGATGGCTAAAGAATCGTTAGAAGAATCACGTGTGAAATCACGTAATTCCCTTCCCTCAGGCCTTCTGGTAGCAGTTTATATAAACACGGTAAAAAGACTACAATGCAGTGTATTTTATTCTGAAAATGATTGTGTTGTTTATCATAATATTCGTCGGTCATTATACACAGCTAATAAATCGAAACTTAACCCTAATTTGATGCGTGCAATTCACGCTGAAGTAATCTCGATTTCCGTTAACGATTCCGTTGAGGCTAGCTATATAAAACCGTCTACGGTTTCAACTGATGGGAATTTTTCTTGTTTGAATGAACTTTCGATGCCAGCCGCCTTGAAAATAGAAGATGAAGAGCTCTATAACGAGATTATCTCATTTTATACAGTTGTACAGTTTTTGTACCGTTGTCTATATTGGTTGGCGAGACGCATGATGACATAAATATGTCAATGTGGGCATAAGAGAAGAAGAGAGGATACAGTTTGAATGAAACAACGGTTTCTTCTCGTGTCCACAGCGGAGATTGCCAGACAGTTGATAGACGCCAATCCTAGAGTCGTCGTTACCTACCCCGAGAAATATCAACAGGTGGTGGAGGCTACAAAACTTGCTGCTGCAGCGGGTTACCGCCCCCCAGTGTACGTGGTGGTACAGGCCCTGTTGAGGAAAGACGTGCCTGCCGGCGCGATTGACGCATGGGAGTTGATGGGTGAGCTAACAGTAACAGGTGGTTATAAGCTAGGCAACAGGTAGGTTACCGCCCGCCATTGTACGTGGTAGTACAGTGCCTGGAGAGATAGGACGTGCCTACCGGCGCGGTGGACGGAAGAGAGTTGATGGGTGAGCTAACAGGTGGTTGCTAGGCAACAGATAGGTTACCGTCCGCCATTGTACGTGGTAGTACAGTGCCTGGAGAGATCGGACGTGCCTACCGGCGCGGTGGACGGAAGAGAGTTGATGGGTGAGCTAACAGGTGGTTGCTAGGCAACAGATAGGTTACCGTCCGCCATTGTACGTGGTAGTACAGTGCCTGGAGAGATCGGACGTGCCTACCGGCGCGGTGGACGGAAGAGAGTTGATGGGTGAGCTAACAGGTGGTTGCTAGGCAACAGGTAGGTTACCGTCCGCCATTGTACGTGGTAGTACAGTGCCTGGAGAGATCGTACGTGCCTTCCGGCGCGGTGGACGCAAGAGAGATGATGGGTGAGCTAACAGGTGGTTGCTAGGCAACAGGTAGGCTACCGTCCGCCATTGTACGTGGTAGTACAGTGCCTGGAGAGATCGGACGTGCCTACCGGCGCGGTGGACGCAAGAGAGATGATGGGTGAGCTAACAGGTGGTTATAAGCTAGGCAACAGGTAGGTTACCGTCCGCCATTGTACGTGGTAGTACAGTGCCTGGAGAGATCGGACGTGCCTACCGGCGCGGTGGACGGAAGGGAGATGTGTGAGCTAACAGGTGGTTGCTAGGCAACAGGTAGGCTACCGCCCGCCATTGTACGTGGTAGTACAGTGCCTGGAGAGATCGGACGTGCCTACCGGCGCGGTGGACGGAAGGGAGATGTGTGAGCTAACAGGTGGTTGCTAGGCAACAGGTAGGTTACCGTCCGCCATTGTACGTGGTAGTACAGTGCCTGGAGAGATCGGACGTGCCTACCGGCGCGGTGGACGGAAGAGAGTTGATGGGTGAGCTAACAGGCAGGTAGGTTACCGTCCGTCATTGTACGTGGTAGTACAGTGCCTGGAGAGATCGGACGTGCCTGCCGGCACGGTGGACGGAAAGGAGATGATGGGTGAGCTAACAGGTGGTTGCTAGGCAACAGGTAGGTTACCGCCCGCCATTGTACGTGGTAGTACAGGGCCTGGAGAGATCGGACGTGCCTACCGGCGCGGTGGACGGAAGGGAGATGTGTGAGCTCAAGGTCCACTAGATCGCTTGTGGCGCGCGCGCTCGCGCCGCAATTACTCCGCTAGGAGTAAATCCAGTAGACATTGGTGTGACCGTGTGAGCTAACAGGTGGTTGTTGCTAAGGCTACTAGCTATCGCCCGTCTGTCCTGGATAAATATTTCTAATCACAAGTCGTATACTTTTTTCTATTGGCCAAATAAAGCTGGGGGGGAGCTTATGCCCCCTCCCCTGAGAAGCTCCTAAGTATTGCCTTATATTGCAACGCCAATAGTTTGATAAGCTAACACACAGTTCATTTAAAATAATGATATAATTACCACATTCTCTGAGCTCATGTGAAGACAATTCTGTACCATTCCTCCCTCGGACTTCTCAAGTCAAATCATTCAAGTAAACATCATTGGACCTGGAAAAACCTTTGCCCATGCGCTACCACCCATTAACTTGTTTTATTTAAGGTAATAAATTAATGAAATTATCAATAGGAAATACTAATTTGCCTCGAGAAGAGACAACTTAACCAGTGTTGAAATTGATGTACAGAACACGACATGGACCCCATACCTCTGATCGGCCACGACATGTCACCCGATACCCCCATCGTCATCCCCTATTCGAGTGGGACAACGGGATGGCCCAAGGGAGTGATGATATCCCACAGGAACGTGGTAGCCTGCTCGAACCAGATGAATGACCAGCCTTCAATAAGCATTGGAGAGTATACAGCAGGTAGGTTGGAGAGTATACAGCAGGTAGGTTGGAGAGTATACAGCAGGTAGGTTGGAGAGTATACAGCAGGTAGGTTGGAGAGTATACAGCAGGTAGGTTGGAGGGTATATACAGCAGGTAGGTTGGAGAGTATACAGCAGGTAGGTTGGAGAGTATACAGCAGGTAGGTTGGAGAGTATACAGCAGGTAGGTTGGAGAGTATACAGCAGGTAGGTTGGAGAGTTTACAGCAGGTAGGTTGGAGAGTATACAGCAGGTAGGTTGGAGAGTATACAGCAGGTAGGTTGGAGAGTATACAGCAGGTAGGTTGGAGGGTATACAGCAGGTAGGTTGGAGAGTATACAGCAGGTAGGTTGGAGAGTATACAGCAGGTAGGTTGGAGAGTATACAGCAGGTAGGTTGGAGAGTATACAGCAGGTAGGTTGGAGAGTATACAGCAGGTAGGTTGGAGAGTATACAGCAGGTAGGTTGGAGAGTATACAGCAGGTAGGTTGGAGAGTATACAGCAGGTAGGTTGGAGAGTATACAGCAGGTAGGTTGGAGGGTATACAGCAGGTAGGTTGGAGAGTATACAGCAGGTAGGTTGGAGAGTATACAGCAGGTAGGTTGGAGAGTATACAGCAGGTAGGTTGGAGAGTATACAGCAGGTAGGTTGGAGAGTATACAGCAGGTAGGTTGGAGAGTATACAGCAGGTAGGTTGGAGGGTATACAGCAGGTAGGTTGGAGAGTATACAGCAGGTAGGTGTCCATCACTATCCACGGGAAAAGTTAGTAGATTCGGAGTACGCTCTAGTATGTGGGTAACGCTAGTAGCTAACTAGTCTAGTTGGTAAATTGTAAATTTCTTCTCTCTTCTTTTCTTATGCCCGCATTGACACATTTATATCATAGAGGTGGCTCAGCGGTAAGACGCGAGACTCTAATTCGAGAGGTTGCTGGTTCGATTCCGGCCACCGGCAGTCCTGACTGAAGGTTTTTTCCGAGGTTTTCCTCAGTCGTAAAGGCGAATGCTGGGATTGAGTCCATACCAAGTACCAACAGCCCTCGGACATTCCTTCCCAACGATCCAAACACCCTAATAACCTAGTTAGTCACCTGAAGAGGGGCACATCAGGTAAAGCTGGTGTGAACCCTATAACGGGTATTCCTACGAAAAATAATAATTATTATTATTTATATCATCATGCGCCTCGCAAACCAATAGAGACAAGCCTCCTGCTCCTTCCTGTCCAGCCCTCTTGGTATTCCTTCGTTAAGAACTTTGCTGGCCATACTAATGTTACATCTTTGAGGTAAAACAAAATAAAAAAACGTCTTCATGTTTTCTTCAATATCTCTCTAACATTTGAGGATAACGTAAGCCCACCAGTACCTTTACCAGATAGACGTAGAAAGAAGCCACGAGAAACTCCTATTTCAACCAGCTGAGCTCTTAAACACGCCCTATATTATTATTGTTGTTGTTGTTAATATTATTGTGTGGATCATCTTGATGTAGTGTGCCTCAGTTTTTTACATTTGTTGCTTTACTTAGCTGGGTTTTTTTTTTATGTATTTTGATTTCTTTGTCAAACGTTGATGATGGCCGGAGAAATATGGCCGAAATGTTGGTTTTCAAAATTAAATAACAATAATTTACGTGGATTTATTCGAATGAATTGTGAATAATTGCTATTAACGTAATTAATTATAACGCAAAAACGGAGGTACTTTTATATTAACTAAATGTAATAAGCCCAAAATTAAATAAGCATCTTCATGAAATGAAGTCTTTTAGTATAAGGACGTGTATCGATTCAATGGTCAATGCTTTCTGTCCCCAGGCAACTTTCAAGACCGCATGGTGGCTGTTCTGCCATTCTATCATATCTACGGTCTAATGGTAGTCTTACTCAGCAAGCTGAGGATTGGCGGTCAGATTATCACCCTGCCTAAATTCGAACCCAAAACGTTCATGAAATCTCTGCAAAGCCACAAGGTAAAACAAAACTGGTACTTATTTACTTTATTCTATGAGCTAGTCGTGAAAATGTACATGTCATACTTCAAGACATGTTGGATTCGATTCGATTGTTTTTTTCGAGTTACACCGACCGACGTGTCCGTAGTCGCATCCATATAGGGTGTATTCACGAATTGCGCATGGTGGCCACATATGGAGGCCACAATGGCATCCGCATGTGATTGGTAATTCATTGTTACTATGTTTCAGCTGGCGTTTGATGGAAATTCAACTGTTCTCTAACTTTGGTTTGCTATTATTACTTAAAATCAACATAAACAAACTCTTTTGTCTAGATTACTCTTTTAATCGTTTACAAAAGCATACAAAAATCACTTTCGTACTTTTTATCGGGGGATATACGTGTTCAAACTTGTCACATTTCCCCGTAAACAATATTATTCGTTTTCTATTGACAGCTAAATGAAACTTGAAATATTACTATAGGTAGCCTCCAATATGGCCGATGTGACGTCACGTGAATACTCCCTACGCATTTAGTTACTGAATTACACGTTCAAGAGCCACTGTATGCCATATTACTTTCAGGTGACTGTGCTATGCCTAGTTCCTCCACTCGTGATGTTCATGGGATCATATCCAAACTTTACGCCAGATTCCCTGCGCCACCTACGGTAACTTGAAATTAATCTCTGCTCCACTTCACTTAAACTTATACTTAGCTTCCTTCACTGAAGGTATCGCTCATACATAGGCCTACAGACTACAGTACAATCACGTTTTCAAGTTTTTTGTCTTGTTTTTTTTTAAATTGCACAATAGTGGTATACAACTGAAATAAAACTGTGACAACAAAATTCTAAACTATGCATACATAGGCCTATTCGCCATCGCAAAGCTGAGATATACGCTTCCTAGCGGGAAAACTTAACCCTAGAGCCGAGGAGTTTTAACGTTGCGCGCGCATCGTCTAGTTTAGTGCGGATTGGCCGATATTGCAATTGTTTGTAAACAAAGACGACCAAAAGTAGACTATCCCTTGTTGTCGCCATGTTAGATAATGACTTCATGATAATTCGTCCTTGAGAGAGCGAACGTATTCAAATATGTTGCGTACTATAAACGTTAATTATTAGCTTTCTTAAATACCTATTATATCATTTTATGTCTGGTTTGTTGTGTACCATTAGTTTTAAGATATCTTTTATATTGACGATGTCCATACATGTATTATGCATATGTCTACGGACGAAATAAATTGAAATTGAAATTGAAATATAGTGAACAGTGGCGGTAACTTTGAGGCAGAATGTTCAGAGAGGGCGTGCGCGCGTTCGCACAGTGTTTCCCTATAGTTCATGTTTTAAGTGCAGTTTAGCCATCCAAAATGGCGTCTCCGTGCTGCACACGTGAGCGTCTTCTAAAACCATGTATGTATACTGTGTACAGGTGTATTACATGTGGTGCGGCTAACCTGGGAGAGGTGGACGTCTCAAGGATGTTGGAGCGATTTCCCCACGCCACTTTGATGCAAGGTAGGTAACACTTTAAGTATAGGCCTAGTTGCCCCAACGAAAGTATTCTGATGCTTACGACACAGCCGAGTCCAAGATGACAACATAATTTTCTACTTCGCTAATTCCTACCATCTAATCTAAACAGGTCCGTTGGAGGTAATTTAAAACCTTCCGTTGGTTATCTGTAACGGCGGGTGTGGCCAAACCGCCTGTGCACTCAACTAAGCCGGACCGTGCATTTACGAATGTGTGAAAGAACGCCAGGTAACTGTTTAGTTTAGTTTAGTTTAGTTTATTAGGACACATAATATTTATACAATTACAAATTTACTTATAATGTATGAAATAATTATTTGAAACAGTTTTCACCGTGTTGTCCATGTCGTAATGTCAGCTACTTTCCATTTCATATCATTCTTTCGATTGAGGCGGCTGAAAGGGGTAGTAGGCAATGACCTGAGATAGGTATACGAATACTTTCGCTGGGACTAGTATCATAGAGAAATACTAGTATATTGGGCTTGTCCCCCTGGGAATGCTCCCCTCTCGTCTCCCAATAGGGCACTAGCAACACCAAAAGACAACAATGAAACAAATGAATTGAATCGATGGACAAACAACAAGCTGTCAAAAAATAATGTCGTCTGATTTTGGAAAACAAAACAAACAAACAAACAAATACACATGCAAAACTTTCACTTAGTCGTTGTCTATCAAGTTTTAAATGGCGAGCAGTTACTATTGCTACACTTGTTTTTATTTCTATGGTTGCAATTTTATTATTTTGACAGCTGATTGTTTGTCCATCAGTTCAATTCATTTGTTCCATTGTTGTAGTCCTGATGTGACGTCAGTTGCGAGTTCCCTAATTTTAAGAGCCGCAATCTCTCAAACTGACATCAACGTAGAATTATTTCAAATTTGACTAACGCAAACGTGTTTGCCAGGCTACGCTCTGACCGAGACGACCGCGTCGGGAATGATCACGCCCAAGGGTAACGCCAAGCACATGTCGGTGGGCCGGTGTGTGCCCAACACGATGGTCAAGATTATCGACGTGACAACGGGGGCGGCCCTGGAAGCCGGCGGCACCGGCGAAATATGCTTCAAGGGTCCTCAGGTATAAGTCGTCGTACAACATATTCGGTAATGCTTCCGTCACGGGTGGGTGAGCGGCAGCCAACCAGCGACAATGGCTAATTCAAATATACCTGCTCGGGTTGGCCGAGACCGTAAACACGTCATTGGTTGATGACGAAAGCATTACCGAAGTTGTTGTAAGAGAACTATATATATATATATATATATATATATATATATATATATATATATAGACAGCGCCTGCATCATGTAAATTCACCCTAGTCTTAAGTTAAGTTTAGTTCTTCTACTCACGCTGAGTGATCAAGACCACTAGTTGGCCGAAACGTCTCAGTTTATTTATTTGTCTTCTCATCTATATGTTTCTCAAAGCGACCTATCTACTTTCTCAGGTAAGCTGTCGTCCTTCTGTACCTTTCCCCTCACTAGAACATGTTTTATCTTGTTCTGAGTTCCAATTATATATATATATATATTAAATTGGAACTCAGAACAAGATAAAACATGTTTTAGTGAGAGGGGTGAAGGTACAGAAAGACCTTTCTACTTTCTAAGGTAATCTGTCGTCCCTCTGTACCTTTTCGCCTCACTAGAACATGTTTTATCTTGTTCTGAGATCCAATTAACTCCGCCTTTTGGCCTCTCCAAGTATACACTATAATATATATATAATGTAAATTCACCCTAGTCTTAAGTTAAGTTTAGTTCTTCTACTCACGCTGAGTGATCAAGACCACTAGTTGGCCGAAACGTCTCAGTTTATTTATTTTCTCATCTATATGTTTCTCAAAGCGACCTATCTACTTTCTCAGGTAAGCTGTCGTCCTTCTGTACCTTTCCCGTCACTAGAACATGTTTTATCTTGTTCTGAATTCCAACTATATATAATATGTGTGTGTGGAAAGTATTCGAATATTATAGCACTTGCCGCGACACAACACACTATAGAACAGATATGACAAATTCTTGCCCGTTATCTATGACAACTAGGTTTAGAGAGCCGCCCTTTCGGGTTAGTGTTTGCCAGAGTGTTAGTTAGGTTGGAACCACCAAGTATATGTATAGTTATTTTTTCGGATCGGTTCCGCTCTAGGTAATGCTCGGCTACTACGAGAACCAGAAAGCAACCGACAACATGATCGACAAAGCGGGTTGGCTTCACACCGGCGACATTGGCTACTATGACAAGGATCACGATTTCTTTGTCGTCGACAGACTCAAGGAGCTGATCAAGGTCAAGGGCTTCCAGGTAAACATCTTCAAGGTCAAAACTTGGAGTGGACTGTATACTCTATAGTAAGCAGAGCAGCAAAGAGCTCTATTAAAAGTCGTTGAGTTGCCTAGAAAGATGTGTCAAAACGTCACTCACCGATGTAAAAAAAAAAAAGAAAGATATAAATAGCCCCTTTGTCGTCAACATTCCGGAGAGTTTTCGATCGTATTTTCAAGCAAACAGCACGAGTAGACGATTAGTACGCTGCTATACTGTTCTGCGGAACAGTGTTGGAAGCAGACTATGACATTTTGATAATTTGTTATCGAATATCTTCTTTCTCCTTCTTCTTTTCTTATACCTACAATTGACATCTCATGTCATCATGTATTTTCTGGTAAGCCAATAGAGATAGGACTCCTGTTCCCTCCGATCCATGCCACCCGCCATTTTGTCCCTCTCATCCTTTACATATGTACACTCAAAGAGATGCCTCCTGTCTTGTTCTCCGACCCCACACATCCTACATATGCTGTAAACAATTTATGACATTTCAGCTTCAGTGATAGAAGAATGGTCCGGGCTACGATTGACTATGCAAAGGGGCGTCAAGATTGTCGCGATTAGGACATACGTGTCACCCCCGCAGTGGGGTCTAGCTTTTTTGTCTATATTTGCCGCAATGCCTTCTTTCTCCTTCTTTTCTTCTACCCACAACAATTGACATCTCATGTCATCATGTATTTTCTGGTAAGCCAATAGAGATAGGACTCCTGTTCCCTCCGATCCATCCATGCCACCCGGCATTTTTTCCCTTTATATATTATGTAGTTTTGTCCATCTTTAGGGTTTCATCCCTGGCCAGAGATGTAATCGGACGATTGTGCGAAAATGTTTGTTAAGGTGGCGCCTGCCGAACTGGAAGATATACTGCGAAGTCACCCCGACGTCGCCGACGCAGCCGTCATCGGCGTTCCGGAGGTTCGAGGCGGAGAGGTCCCCCTCGCGTTTATAGTACCCAAACCTACCGCGACGTCCAAGAACTTGAAGCGGGACCTTCGAGACTTTGTTGCGGGCCAGGTCTCCAAGTTCAAACAGATCAAGGAAGTGAGGATCGTAGCGGTGATTCCAAAGAGTCCTACGGGGAAGATACTCCGAAAGGAACTCAGAAAGATGTACCAGGAAGAAAAGTCGTAGGACGGCACGGGCGCAACTTAACAAATGTACACAACTTATTAATGTATTTACTATTTATTAAGGCATTCCATTTATTATAATTTAAAATGTGGTACTCTTGTCTATGATTTTCTTATAAGATCATACCAGATAAGAAAATATATGAGTTTTGTGTATATAACCTGCGTTATGTATTCTTATTATTATTCTTATTATTTTTATTATTATTATTATTATTATTATTATTATTATTATTATTATTATTATTATTATTATTATTATTATTGTTTTTGTTGTTGTTGTTGTTGTTGTTGTTGTTGTTGTTGTTGTTGTTGTTGTTGTTGTTGTTGTTGTTGTTATTTATAGCAAAACATCCTGATCATCAGTGCCTACATCTTGATTAGTTTTGTTTATATAAATATATATATATATATATATATACATATATATATATATGTTGAGACGTAAATTTTCGTAGACAAACTGAGATGTTGGAGAGGGTTTTTGGGTATTAGTCCACGTTTTGTGAGGAGGTTGTTTTTTCACATACCTTTTTTCACAACGTTTCGAGCGTTTCGACAGTCGAGCCCAGGCGTTCGCGACGACAACACACGCGACCCGGACCTGTCACCTGATGATGCCGCAACATTTGTCGGCGAAACGTTGTGAAAAAAGGTATGTGAAAAAACAACCTCCTCACAAAACGTGGACTAATACCCAAAAACCCTCTCCAACATATATATATATATATATATATATATATATATTTGTTGTTATTTATTTATTTTTATATATAGGTATATTATTTTTTTAATTTTATAAATTAAACTCTAAATCAGATTATAAAGATTGTTACAAGTACGCGGATAAGTTTCGGTTCACACTACTCAACCACGTACGCACGTTGACATGTTGAGAGAAAACATAACATGTCACGACTCGGTAAGTAACACGATCGATTAAAGACTTCATCATGTGCAACGTGAATCGGAATATTGTGACCGTCTAAGGTTGGAATTCATAGTCGGCCCCTACACCTAGGGGCACCCATTGTTGCTATGGATTTGTTTTGTTTATGGGAAATAACATGGAAACAACTGTTACATTGGTAACAATGGGCGCCCCTAGGTGTAGGGGCCGACTATGAATTCCAACCTTAGTGTAGCTCTGCTAAGCAACCTCCTTTCAGCGCCATTGATGAATAATAACAATACAACAACAATGAAAATTGACAGCTAGACCACTCCTAATAGAAGTTTATTTTCTTGCCACCAGAATGCGTCGAGTGTATTTTGAGTGCTCTATAAGAGCACTCAAAATACACTAGACGCATTCTGGTGGCAAGAAAATAAACTTCTATTAGGAGTGGTCTAGCTGTCAATTTTCATTGTTGTTGTATTGTTATTATTCATCAATGGCGCTGAAAGGAGGTTGCTTAGCAGCGCTATCTATGTTAGTTTTGAGTCCTCTTTGACCTAGGCTGGATGTTACACAAACCAAGGTCCACTAGATCGCTTGTAGCGCGCGCACAGCGCGCGCTTCGCAATTACTCCGCTAGGAGTAAATCCAGTAGACCTTGACACAAACTACCGACTTCACCCACTTTACCCTCGACAGAACTCTTGATCTCCGCCTAGCGGAGGCTCGTCGAACTTCTAAGTTTGGGAGTTCGACGAGTCTCCGCTAGGCGGAGATCAAGTAGACCTTGACAGTGAAATCAAGGTCGCGCTGCGCGCGCGCTACAAGCGATCTAGTGGACCTTGAGTGAAAATGAGAGGAATTCTGAGGGCTGTGACAACAGAAAAACAAAAAATTATGAGCTTCTGCCACAAAAAAATATCTCAACATAATTCATCATTCCATCTTATTTACCTGTTTATCTATGTCGTTTGTGGTGTCAGTGTCACCAATATGAGTAAGTATATATATATATGCGATAATAGTTTATGATGTTTGTTGTGTACAGTTAGGTTTTTTCGAAAACTTGCAACCACAAGCAGTTGGGGTAGAACAACATGATACAAGGCAGATTGGCTAAAGATCACATCATTTGAACATCTTTTTGAAATTTGAGATCTATTTCATTCAAAGAAAGAAAGAAATACAAACATTGTTTAAAAAGCCTTCCTTTCTGACCACCTGGTAGTTCTGAGTACTTTGGGGGGCTCTTTGAACTTCTTTTCCTTTAGGTTCGGGTTGAAGTTTTGTCAGGTAGGTCCACCATGAAATATGGATATGTTATTCAAGGTTGGGTGGACTGCCGACGCACGCCTTGAGTCATGCTACGCGTTGCCGCAAGGAACTTACAAAGACTGAGATGCAAGATACCACCGCCGTGGGGCCGACACTATGCAACCGAGTCGACCTCGACCAACGCATCGACCACGACCGACGATTCGACCACGGCCGACGACCCGAAAAACATAATCAAGTCAGGTTTCACAGATGTCGATTTGCCCAGCATGACAGTCTCCCACTTTGTGTGGGAGTTGATAGACCGTTGGCCAGACCGCACAGCCATGGTGAGTATTAGGTCTAGGGTTCCAGTCATGGTTCCAGTATTTCTTTTTTTCTGTGTGTGTGGACTGTTATGACACTGACATAGGCCTACACACAAACGGTGTATTATGAACCACAATAGCAATGAAGTAATAATATAACACTGTGCGAAATAGACCTTAAATACAAATTTATTTTGATTTTTCAGACAGGAGAAAGGGGGGGGGGGGTGGGGGATACGTATAAATAATGTATATTGTTACATTACTAGCTAGCATCCTACTCTCTATACACGTCGGCAAAATGACAACTAAAAGGAACTGTTTCTTATTGTTGGAGACTTATGCGGTCAATCATCCCCTTTATTTAGCAAACCACTTAGCTTCTATCATATTCATAGTAAAGACAGCTACAAACCACATGAACCGTCGAAGCAAGAGATAATTATGGTCGACGCTTTGAAAAGCCAATCCTGAGCCCCCGTCTTCCTATTGTCAAGTGGGTGCTTTTCTTATTTGAATAGATATTATTGGTGGTCACTTTAAAAAAAAAAAAACTGTGCATCCTTCCTGGTGACAAGCTTGACGTGTACAACCTTGCACAGTGAGCGGGAAATGAGCCACCCTTTGAGGAGTCCTCTTTACCGGCGTCCATCTTGGATAGAGACGAACCGTAGTTCCATGTTACAAGCATGTCTCATCCACCAACGTTGTGCGCAGGTATGCGGGATAACAGGGCGCAGCTACACCTACGCGCAGCTGCGCGAGAGAAGCCGCAAGTTTGCCACCTCCCTGCAACGCATGAAGATCGAACCCGGGTCCAAGTTGTCTCTAATCCTACCCAACTGTCCCGACTACCCGGCAGTCGTCCTCGGAGCTATGGAAGCCGGCCTCGTCGTGAATATGTTCAACACGACATACATACCTGGTACGTGTATTAGTAAATACATATACATAAATTAAATACTAAATAATAAATAAATAAATTCGTACTTAGAATTTACCCACTCAGTCACATAACTTATTTTCAGTGTGGAAGGACGATGGGGGGCTCCAAAGTCACCGTTCACTTATACCTAATGCTATAAAAAGGGATTGAATTGAATTAGTTTCCACTCTTTGGTTGGTTGTTGGTAATTTTCATTTTATAACATTGCCCTCTGCTAAAAACATACGTTTTTGTTATTTGGCTTAGTGCGACATACTTTGCTATTTGTTATTGTATGTTGGACATTGAAATAAAAATACAAAAATTTATCTGATGTTTAATTAAAGGCACAAAGCATCAAGGTCATCTATGACTATACAAAACTTATAAAATTCAAAATATTTAAATGGATGAATCAATGTTAATGTTATAGTCAAAATTAAGAACATTGGTAGCGTTTTTAGAAATGTCACGTAAAATATTACACAGCGTTCCGTAAAACATTATTCTCGTGTCCACAGCGGAGATTGTTGGGTTGATTAAAGAAATGAACCCAAGAGTCATCGTTACTTTCCCCGAGAAATATCAACAGATATTGGAAGCTGCAAATCTTGCTGCTACATCGGGTTACCAGCCGCCAGTGTACGTGATAGTACAGGGCCTGGAGAGATCGGACGTGCCTGCCGGCACGGTGGACGGAAAGGAGATGATGGGTGAGCTAACAGGTGGTTGCTAGGCAACAGGTAGATTACCGTCCGCCATTGTACGTGGTAGTACAGTGCCTGGAGAGATCGGACGTGCCTACCGGCGCGGTGTACGGAAGAGAGATGATGGGTGAGCTAACAGGTGGTTGCTAGGCAACAGGTAGGTTACCGCCCGCCATTGTACGTGGTAGTACAGTGCCTGGAGAGATCGGACGTGCCTACCGGCGCGGTGGACGGAAGAGAGATGATGGGTGAGCTAACAGGTGGTTGCTTGGCAACAGGTAGGTTACCGCCCGCCATTGTACGTGGTAGTACAGTGCCTGGAGAGATCGGACGTGCCTTCCGGCGCGGTGGACGGAAGAGAGATGATGGGTGAGCTAACAGGTGGTTGCTAGGCAACAGGTAGGTTACCGTCCGCCATTGTACGTGGTAGTACAGTGCCTGGAGAGATCGGACGTGCCTACCGGCGCGGTGTACGGAAGAGAGATGATGGGTGAGCTAACAGGTGGTTGCTTGGCAACAGGTAGGTTACCGCCCGCCATTGTACGTGGTAGTACAGTGCCTGGAGAGATCGGACGTGCCTACCGGCGCGGTGTACGGAAGAGAGATGATGGGTGAGCTAACAGGTGGTTGCTAGGCAACAGGTAGGTTACCGCCCACCATTGTACGTGGTAGTACAGGGCCTGGAGAGATCGGACGTGCCTACCGGCGCGGTGGACGGAAGAGAGTTGATGGGTGAGCTAACAGGTGGTTGCTAGGCAACAGGTAGGTTACCGTCCGCCATTGTACGTGGTAGTACAGTGCCTGGAGAGATCGGACGTGCCTTCCGGCGCGGTGTACGGAAGAGAGTTGATGGGGAGCTAACAGGTGGTTGCTATAGGCAACAGGTAGGTTACCGCCCGCCATTGTACGTGGTAGTACAGTGCCTGGAGAGATCGGACGTGCCTACCGGCGGGGTGGACGGAAGAGAGATGATGGGTGAGCTAACAGGTGGTTGCTTGGCAACAGGTAGGTGACCGCCCGCCATTGTACGTGGTAGTACAGTGCCTGGAGAGATCGGACGTGCCTACCGGCGCGGTGGACGGAAGAGAGTTGATGGGTGAGCTAACAGGTGGTTGCTTGGCAACAGGTAGGTTACCGCCCGCCATTGTACGTGGTAGTACAGTGCCTGGAGAGATCGGACGTGCCTACCGGCGCGGTGGACGGAAGAGAGTTGATGGGTGAGCTAACAGGTGGTTGCTAGGCAACAGGTAGGCTACAGTCCGCCATTGTACGTGGTAGTACAGTGCCTGGAGAGATCGGACGTGCCTACCGGCGCGGTGGACGCAAGAGAGATGATGGGTGAGCTAACAGGTGGTTGCTAGGCAACAGGTAGGCTACCGTCCGCCATTGTACGTGGTAGTACAGTGCCTGGAGAGATCGGACGTGCCTACCGGCGCGGTGGACGGAAGAGAGTTGATGGGTGAGCTAACAGGTGGTTGCTAGGCAACAGGTAGGCTACCGTCCGCCATTGTACGTGGTAGTACAGTGCCTGGAGAGATCGGACGTGCCTACCGGCGCGGTGGACGCAAGAGAGATAATGGGTGAGCTAACAGGTGGTTGCTTGGCAACAGGTAGGTTACCGCCCGCCATTGTACGTGGTAGTACAGGCCCTGGAGAGATCGGACGTGCCTACCGGCGCGGTGGACGCAAGAGAGATGATGGGTGAGCTAACAGGTGGTTGCTAGGCAACAGGTAGGTTACCGTCCGCCATTGTACGTGATAGTACAGTGCCTGGAGAGATCGGACGTGCCTACCGGCGCGGTGTACGGAAGAGAGTTGATGGGTGAGCTAACAGGTGGTTGCTAGGCAACAAGTAGGTTACCGCCCACCATTGTACGTGGTAGTACAGTGCCTGGAGAGATCGGACGTGCCTGCCGGCGCGGTGGACGCAAGAGAGATGATGGGTGAGGTAACAGGTGGTTGCTAGGCAACAGGTAGGTTACCGCCCACCATTGTACGTGGTAGTACAGTGCCTGGAGAGATCGGACGTGCCTACCGGCGCGGTGTACGGAAGAGAGTTGATGGGTGAGCTAACAGGTGGTTGCTAGGCAACAAGTAGGCTACCGTCCGCCATTGTACGTGGTAGTATAGTGCCTGGAGAGATCGGACGTGCCTGCCGGCGCGGTGGACGCAAGAGAGATGATGGGTGAGGTAACAGGTGGTTGCTAGGCAACAGGTAGGTTACCGTCCGCCATTGTACGTGGTAGTACAGTGCCTGGAGAGATCGGACGTGCCTACCGGCGCGGTGGACGCAAGAGAGATGATGGGTGAGCTAACAGGTGGTTGCTAGGCAACAGGTAGGTTACCGCCCACCATTGTACTTGGTAGTACAGTGCCTGGAGAGATCGGACGTGCCTACCGGCGCGGTGTACGGAAGAGAGTTGATGGGTGAGCTAACAGGTGGTTGCTAGGCAACAAGTAGGCTACCGTCCGCCATTGTACGTGGTAGTATAGTGCCTGGAGAGATCGGACGTGCCTGCCGGCGCGGTGGACGCAAGAGAGATGATGGGTGAGGTAACAGGTGGTTGCTAGGCAACAGGTAGGTTACCGTCCGCCATTGTACGTGGTAGTACAGTGCCTGGAGAGATCGGACGTGCCTACCGGAGCGGTGGACGCAAGAGAGATGATGGGTGAGCTAACAGGTGGTTGCTAGGCAACAGGTAGGCTACCGTCCGCCATTGTACGTGGTAGTACAGTGCCTGGAGAGATCGGACGTGCCTACCGGCGCGGTGGACGGAAGAGAGATGATGGGTGAGCTAACAGGTGGTTGCTAGGCAACAGGTAGGTTACCGCCCGCCATTGTACGTGGTAGTACAGGGCCTGGAGAGATCGGACGTGCCTACCGGAGCGGTGGACGCAAGAGAGATGATGGGTGAGCTAACAGGTGGTTGCTAGGCAACAGGTAGGTTACCGTCCGCCATTGTACGTGGTAGTATAGTGCCTGGAGAGATCGGACGTGCCTACCGGAGCGGTGGACGCAAGAGAGATGATGGGTGAGCTAACAGGTGGTTGCTAGGCAACAGGTAGGTTACCGTCCGCCATTGTACGTGGTAGTACAGTGCCTGGAGAGATCGGACGTGCCTGCCGGAACGGTGGACGGAAAAGAGATGATGGGGGAGCTAACAGGTGGTTGCTAGGCAACAGGTAGGTTACCGTCCGCCATTGTACGTGGTAGTACAGGGCCTGGAGAGATCGGACGTGCCTACCGGCGCGGTGGACGGAAGAGAGATGATGGGTGAGCTAACAGGTGGTTGCTAGGCAACAGGTAGGTTACCGTCCGCCATTGTACGTGGTAGTACAGTGCCTGGAGAGATCGGACGTGCCTACCGGCGCGGTGGACGCAAGAGAGATGATGGGTGAGCTAACAGGTGGTTGCTAGGCAACAGGTAGGCTACCGTCCGCCATTGTACGTGGTAGTACAGTGCCTGGAGAGATCGGACGTGCCTACCGGCGCGGTGGACGCAAGAGAGTTGATGGGTGAGCTAACAGGTGGTTGCTAGGCAACAGGTAGGTTACCGTCCGCCATTGTACGTGGTAGTACAGTGCCTGGAGAGATCGGACGTGCCTACCGGCGCGGTGAACGGAAGAGAGTTGATGGGTGAGCTAACAGGTGGTTGCTAGGCAACAGGTAGGTTACCGCCCGCCATTGTACGTGGTAGTACAGTGCCTGGAGAGATCGGACGTGCCTACCGGCGCGGTGGACGCAAGAGAGATGATGGGTGAGCTAACAGGTGGTTGCTAGGCAACAGGTAGGCTACCGTCCGCCATTGTACGTGGTAGTACAGTGCCTGGAGAGATCGGACGTGCCTACCGGCGCGGTGGACGGAAGAGAGATGATGGGTGAGCTAACAGGTGGTTGCTAGGCAACAGGTAGGCTACCGTCCGCCATTGTACGTGGTAGTACAGTGCCTGGAGAGATCGGACGTGCCTACCGGCGCGGTGGACGGAAGAGAGATGATGGGTGAGCTAACAGGTGGTTGCTAGGCAACAGGTAGGTTACCGTCCGCCATTGTACGTGGTAGTACAGTGCCTGGAGAGATCGGACGTGCCTACCGGCGCGGTGGACGGAAGAGAGATGATGGGTGAGCTAACAGGTGGTTGCTAGGCAACAGGTAGGTTACCGTCCGCCATTGTACGTGGTAGTACAGTGCCTGGAGAGATCGGACGTGCCTACCGGCGCGGTGGACGGAAGAGAGTTGATGGGTGAGCTAACAGGTGGTTGCTAGGCAACAGGTAGGTTACCGTCCGCCATTGTACGTGGTAGTACAGTGCCTGGAGAGATCGGACGTGCCTACCGGCGCGGTGGACGCAAGAGAGATGATGGGTGAGCTAACAGGTGGTTGCTAGGCAACAGGTAGGCTACCGTCCGCCATTGTACGTGGTAGTACAGTGCCTGGAGAGATCGGACGTGCCTACCGGCGCGGTGGACGCAAGAGAGTTGATGGGTGAGCTAACAGGTGGTTGCTAGGCAACAGGTAGGTTACCGTCCGCCATTGTACGTGGTAGTACAGTGCCTGGAGAGATCGGACGTGCCTACCGGCGCGGTGGACGGAAGAGAGTTGATGGGTGAGCTAACAGGTGGTTGCTAGGCAACAGGTAGGTTACCGCCCGCCATTGTACGTGGTAGTACAGTGCCTGGAGAGATCGGACGTGCCTACCGGCGCGGTGGACGCAAGAGAGATGATGGGTGAGCTAACAGGTGGTTGCTAGGCAACAGGTAGGCTACCGTCCGCCATTGTACGTGGTAGTACAGTGCCTGGAGAGATCGGACGTGCCTACCGGCGCGGTGGACGGAAGAGAGATGATGGGTGAGCTAACAGGTGGTTGCTAGGCAACAGGTAGGTTACCGTCCGCTATTGTACGTGGTAGTACAGTGCCTGGAGAGATCGGACGTGCCTACCGGCGCGGTGGACGGAAGAGAGATGATGGGTGAGCTAACAGGTGGTTGCTAGGCAACAGGTAGGTTACCGTCCGCCATTGTACGTGGTAGTACAGTGCCTGGAGAGATCGGACGTGTCATAGGTGAGCTAATAGGTGGTTGCTAGGCAACTAGTTATCGCCCGGCTGTTTATCTACGCTGAAGTCAAGTACAATACTTTATTGGCCGAAGGGGGCTTCCGGGGGGTTGGGTGGGCTATAGTCCTCGTCTTATCGCATTGCCAATATTATAATTATTAGAGAACTAAACACACAATTTGTTTTTGAATAATAGTAATAACAACTGCAAAGCTTTTTCTTCTTATGCCAAGATGGCATATTTTTTGAGCTTTTATGAAGAAAATTTGTCACTTTCCCACCTTTATCATTTAGTTGAAGTCAAATGCCTGATCTGGAAAAGTTCCTACCCGTGCACTGTAAACTGTCAATAAGCCTTTTACTGTAAGTAATAAATCCAAGAAGTTGGTAAAAGGAATTACTCATCTGTTGAGAGAAGAGAAGATTTAACCAGTGCTACAATATTGTTGTACAGAAAAGAACATGGACGCTGTAACTCTGGCCGGCCATAAGGCATCGCCTGATAGCCAGATCCTCATCCCCTACTCGAGTGGAACAACGAGATGGCCCAAGGGGGTGATGTTATCCCACAGGAACGTAGTGGCCTGCGGGAACCAGATGAACGATGAGCCCAAGATAAAAATTGCAGATTATACATCAGGTAAGTATATGTATACATATATATATATATGAACTCATGAAGCGATAGTCATTGTATAATCAATCATACTATACCCAACTCATGGGATCCTACATTCGTTGTTTAAAAAGAATACAAAAAGATTTGCGGGCACGCAATCTATACTGTTCGATCGACCATGTGGCTATAATCGCAAAACTATAATAGCAGTTTAATAGGGGTTTATATATTCTAGACGCAGTTAAGTCCAATTTTCCAGCGGCTCCGATAGCTTAAGTTAAGTAGCATAAAAGTAGCTTTAGTGGAAAGAGAACCGGTAGAGCCGGAGAATCTGGGTTCGATTCCCAGTCAGTGATTCATGTAGGTTTTTTTCGTTTACATTTAATGCAGTCAAGTCCAAAATTACATGACACTGGAGGCCTACCTGCATAATGTGAAGTCTGGAGATCTAGAGGTTCAATAGTCAATACCTTCTGTCCCAGGCACCTATCAAGATGTCATGATGGCCGTACTGCCATTCTATCATATCTACGGTCTCGCGATAATTCTATTCAGCAAACTGAGGTGCGGCGCTATGATAGTCACCGTGCCGACATTCGACGCCAATACGTTCATAAAGACGCTGGAAAAACATAAGGTAACAAACATAAAAGTGGTACTTATTTTATTTTATTAGGACGTTCTAGTCTTCCTAAAAATGTAGATGCGACACTTCAAATGTTGGGGGGGACACCAATGTAGATGAAAACACAAATACGTATAACTTAAATACGGTAAAACTAAATGGGATCACTTCCCGAAGCATAATAGCAATAACAGTGAACATATCCTACAATGAAATGAACTACTACTAGCTACTACCACCACTACCAACACTACTACTACCACTACTACTATACTACCACTATGAAGTTTACAAAGTATATGTTTGATCACAATAAAACAAATATTAAAAGCCAACAAATAATTTCTACATTTCTACTCTAGTGCATCGTCCATCTTAAAAACATCTCACATCTCACATATTATATAACTTACTAGCTTCGTTTCTTGGTCCTATACGTTCGCAGGCACTTCTTTCAAACAACTATACTTCACTTTCATGTTACCTACTAATAGCTATGTAGGCCTACATCCACGTAGTTATAAGTAAGAAAATAATTAAATAAACTTGTTCTTATAGACAGTCTACCCACTCATTTACAAGTACTGTTTTTCAGCAGGGATTCATACTATTTAGTATGTGCTTCGTACTGCTTGCTATGAAGGCTTCAAAGTCACCGATTACATTGTAAACATACTGTGCTCATGTTCATACATCATGTTTGTAAAAGGTTAAATTATGATTAATTTCATGGGCTAATTCGTCTTTTTTTTTTAGTGACTGCGTTAGTTTTAGTAACACGTTCAGGTGACTGTACTATACTTGTTGCAATACTTCTAGGTGGCTGAACTATACTGATTGGAATACTTACAGGTGACCGTGCTATGCATGGTTCCTCCACTTGTGCAGTTCATGGGTGCCCATCCGTCCATTACAAAAGATGCTGTGCCCTCACTACGGTAACTTGAAAGTTAATCTTAGCTGCACTTAAGATATACACATTTTTTTTTTCAAGATGGTCTTTTCAGTCATCAGCATTTCAAACAACAAACAATTACAACATATAAAATTACAAATTTATTTACTTACAGTGAAAACACAAGCCCTACTGTATGATCATATGTTTTCTAGTTGTATTTTTAATTTGTATTTCCATGTTCTTACACAATAAGCAAAAGGTTTTAGGTTGTAGCTTAGTGGCAACATTGTTCAACAAGTTACTATTATTTTTCACATCACAGATACCCAAATTATGTTTTCCCGAAATAGGCGGCAAAACATGAGATAGCCAAGTATCATAGTAAAGTTCACATATATATGTTGATTTTATCACGATGCGATAAATATTGGAGGTAGAGATTGCATTTAATGAAAAATCGAAGCTACGGACCTTTTTATGTTGAACAATATTTGGGATAATTTTGAGAACGTTTGGGAAAAATATTTGTGGATGTGGACAGTTTATTCTTTAGTGCAGTGTGTATAGTATTCCAAAATGATGTCTCTAACTTCTTTGCTTTTTAAAACCAGGACTATTGTATGCGGTGCAGCTGCCCTCATGGATATGCACGTCATAGCGTTTATGCAGCGATTCCCGCACATCAATTTCATGCAAGGTAATACTTACTTTACTTTCGTCATTGCGATGCTAACTACTGTAGATTGTATCATCAACTGGGCTCAAGGCTTAGGAACGCTAAACCCACCAGATGCAAAAATGTAGGGGAAACAAAATGTAAAAATTATAATACACTTGATTCTAATGTAGACTAGAAAAGGACAACAAAAAAAGGAGAGGTATTTCACCAGACTTGAGTCAACTATTTTTTTTAGTAAATTACTTAAATTTGAAAGTAATGACAATACTCAGTGAAATACCAACACTTCTTAGGAGGACCGATCAGTCTAATCTGCAAAAAAAGGTGTTAAACGATAATTGGACGTGAAATTTAATTTTCAAAAACCACAACTAAAGTTCAATCAGCCTTGAGAACCGCAGTAGATGAATGAAGTAGGTCCGACTTCATTATTGTGCCCGCTAAAAGCGACCATAAAAAGAAGGTTTACAGAAATCTCCAAAACATTCGCCTATATGGAAGTCGAAGTGCGGTCAATTATATAGACCAACTGAAATATTACAATGGGCGGTTTGAGTGGGGTGCATGGAAAGAGCATGCACGGGCCGAGAGGGAACAACCGATCGAGGCTCCATTCATCCACTATGTTTCTCAACGCTGATTCCACTGTAGTACTATAGTTGAGAAACTGTAAGAATGACGGCCCCCTCCTTATCCCCTCCACTGCTACCCGACCCCCCTCAACTTCATGAAACAACAAACTGAACAACCGAAACAAACTGATTTTCAGTTACGTATTTCATTTTGTCAGGTTGTCACGGAGTTGAGGGGGGTCGGGTAGCTGTGGAGGGGATATGGAAGGGGCCGTCATTCTTACAGTTTCTCAACTATAGTTTATTAGAATTTGCCGTGAACGTTGACAGGGTACGGAATGACCGAGAATACAGCGTCGGTAACGATCACCCCCAGGGGTAACACAAAGCGCACCTCGGTCGGCCGGTGTGTGTCAAACACGATGGCCAAGGTCATAGACATAACAACGGGGGTGAACATGGAAGCCGGCGGGATGGGCGAGATATGCGTCAAGGGTCCTCAGGTAAATCAATTTATTTATACCTACTCTGCGTGCCAATTCCTAAGAAGCACCCTCCTGCCAATCACTACACACAAAGGGCGATGTCTAAGCGGCAGTCAAGGGGGTTGACACACAGTTACAAAAAAGGGGACCTTCCCCTATACATGGGGAGCGATATACCCGTCCGTAGTCGAGTCGAGGTGACATTCTTCACATTCAGCTGTCGGTACCGGCTGAGAATTGGTGAGTGCTTTGCCGAATAATGGGGATATGATTTACATTTATGATCTCCACAATACTATCGGCCTCCCTTTGAGGTTAGTGATTGGTAGGGTGCTTTTTAGGTTGGCACGCAGAGTACCTACATAAACTATCTGAAATTCTAATATTATCGCATAGGCCCAAAACAAAACGTGCTCGTTTTTCCAAAGCTTGTTATAATTGAGCTTTTGAAAGTGTGACAAGTGCGACGAGTGTGACGAGTGTGACGAGTGTGACAAGTGTGACAAGTGCGACGAGTGTGACAAGTGTGACGAGTGTGACAAGTGTGACAAGTGTGACAAGTCTGACGAGTGTGACAAGTGCGACAAGTGTGACAAGTGTGACGAGTGCGACAAGTCTGACGAGTGACAAGTGTGACGAGTATGACAAGTGTGACAAATGTGACAAGTGTGGCGACCGACGGGACGGTAGATTAAAGTGAGCCGCACAATGACAAACGTCAGCGTGTGTTTGCAGTTGAAAAACAAATTGCCGACGTTCGTAAAGAATTATTGGTACTTCATTCACCCTAAATGCTCGGGCGGGGAACTCGCCTCGAAAGTTTTGCAGTAAATGTAGGTGGACGCATGTACGCGTCAACACTCGGTGTGATAATGAGTATATGTACACACCCAGTAAAACACGTTTTTCCTACGTCGCAGCTGCTTTTCGTCTATAGTTAATTTTTCAATCGGAATTACACTTTTTCAGGTTATGCTCGGCTACAGCAACAACGCGCAAGCGACCGCGGAGACTATCGACAAATTGGGGTGGCTTCACACCGGTGACCTTGGCTACTACGACAAGGATCACGACTTCTACATCGTCGACAGACTCAAGGAGCTGATCAAGGTCAAGGGCTTCCAGGTAAATACATTCAAGGTCACGCTATGGGGGGGGGGTATGACGGCAGATGACACCGCAGCGCGGCGAGCGTTCCGGCCACTGAGCACTGCCTTGCATAGAAAACTCTTTTATTATATATATATATATATATATATATATATATATATATATATATATATCTGGCTCCTGTTTCCAACTTAAGTTAGGTCAGGGGGTGGCTATAACCACCAGGATTCTAGGGCACTTCAAGAGCTCCTAACACCGGCTTGCCAGGCCTGTCATGTCCTCTTCAAATTCACTCTCTCTTCTTCCCACCAGCTCATGCCATCCACTTCTGTCTTACCACAGTCTTCTTGCTTGCACTTCTTGCCAACTTCCACCTCTATCTTCTACATCATTTCTTATTTGATCTTGCCACCTCTCTCTCGGTCTACCAACTCTTCTTTTAACTTGGTCTCCACTTTCAAATTCTGTCTTTGGGATTCTGTTCTCTCCCATTCTTCTGACATGTCCATACCACCTATTTATATAATTAATTTAATTATTAATGTTACAATGTTTACTTTTTTAAATTCTAAAACGATTCGATTAGTAAAATTGAATAACATTTGCCAATAAATGAAAGATAAAATAAACATATTGAGCCGACGACACAGGATTACATGCCAAACAGATCTAAACATTTTTTTACTCTTTACCTTATTAGTTACATGTAGCAAATATTATGGCTGGGTTATATCTTTATAATGTAAGATTTAATTTAAGACAGTAAAGAAGCCACTGATTGTATAGAAATGTATGGGGAAAACCATTTATATTATTATAAGTGTAGACCGTCAACCCGTTTGAATGTACCTCGAAGGCCGACCACTAGAGGGAGGTTAACGTAGGGGTAGGTTGTCATAGGGAGTAGTCAGGTTGGCATCAGGCGAGCATCTTAGCGACAGTTAATAAATAACACACGACCCAACAGACGAACACATATCTTATTAATCAACCTTGAACATCCTGACGTAGTAACCATCGTTAATAGTCAATATAATCAAAAATACTAATCAAGATTCTATTCCGTTAAGGTGGCGCCTGCGGAACTGGAGGAGTTATTACGAAGCCACCCCGACGTCGTAGACGCCGCAGTGATCGGAATATCGGACCCCGAGTCAGGGGAGCTCCCTTTCGCATACGTAGTAGCGAAACCCACGGCCAATACCAAAGACCTGGAGCAGAACATCATAGAGTTCGTAAAGAGCCGCGTGTCCAGCTTCAAGCACATCAAGACGGTGAGGTTCGTAAAGCAAATTCCGAGGACTCCAACGGGAAAGACACTCTACAAAGATATCAGAAAATGGCTCAAGGAGGAACAGCCGTAGGCGCGGCATTCGCCGTCGGCCAAAACCTACATTCGACTGCGCGATATTGAATCCAAACAGTTGGCTTTTCGCGTCAGGAAAGGTTATTTCTAACGCTTCGACACAACTTGTTAATTTTATAAAGACAACCTATTTATTACAATTTAAAATTTGGTTCTGTAAACTATTACCCATTAAGACTCATTTTCTTACCTGATAAGTATATCAGTTCGTATCAGATAACTGATAAGAAAATAATATATGAGTTTTGAGTAGGTACATAGTTGTTAATATGGTTAAGATATGTTTTGTTTAACTCAACTCAATCACGTACGCACATATAATGTGTCGACACATATCACAAGAAGAAACTTACCGTGTTACCACTCGGTACGTAACACAGCCGATGAATCGCGCGCCACAGTGGCGTTGTGTAACACAGCCGACGAGTCGCGCCACAGTGGCATTGCATAACACAGCCAATGAATCGCGCCACAGTGGCATTGCGTAACACAGCCGACGAATCGCGCCACTGTGGCATTGCGTAACACAGCCGATGAACCGCGCCACAGTGGCATTGCGTAACACAGCCGACGAATCGCGCCACTGTGGCGTTGCGTAACACAGCCGACGAATCGCGCCACAGTGGATGATTGTCCGAGTGTGGCCGAACACACGCATTGAATGTTGTCTCGTCGTCGCCTTGCTACGGTAAAGACATCATCTACTGCCACCTAGAAGACCTAAAGGGTGGTCTGTCTTACGAGCAGCCAAGGCAGTGCGGACAAGACCAAAGACAAGTGACAACGGCGCTAGAGCTGTTGCGGTGGCATCGAGATCTTGAAGTCTATTAACTTGGATTAAATTAGGAAAATGGAAAGAAGAAATTGTACATAAAATAAATTTGTAATTACTGTACTGTACTAATAATAAAGAAAACAAGCAAATACAGTAGTCCCCCTTTAAATCAAAATTCAAAGGAAAGGAGGAAAAACGTTTGAATTAAAAGAACTTTAACACTCACCATACCCAAATCTTCTGCTGGGACTCAATCAATAGTTTAAACTGAATATGTAATTGAATAATTCGAATTAGTTTATATACTGGTGTGTATTAGTTTGTATATGAAAACCATAATCAAGATGGACGTGGTCGCTTTGACATGAACTCAAAGATATATGGAATATAGAATAAATAAATAAGGTACGGTTATCCATTTCCAGACTAACATTTTTTCATTTTCTGTAAAGACGAGCAGATGAAGCCTATTGACAATCTAAATAAATTGGAAAAGCAGGCAGATAGGCTGGCATGTGACTAAAATCCACCTTACCTCGGAGTAAAAAACTTATGTCTAGTAAAACCAGGCTTTAGGAGTTATCTGAAAAGGTTTATGTAAAAACAACAAAAAATGTTTTTGTTTTTTTTACTAACATGATTATAATATAAAAATATCTTTACATGTTTTCTGTTTTTCAACTTCGTACCAACAATTTATGTACTTGATAATTGATAACAATAGAACACAAATCCAACAAGCTCATAAACTCAAATAAATAATAAATAGGTTACCTAGGTCTAAGAATAAAATAGACAATCTTGAAATAAAATGAATAAGTAATAAGTTATAGCACTAATTTACTTGTCAATTGTATTGAAGAGGTATTGGCTCAGAATAAAATAAATACTTTTAAGCACCCACTACAAACAAACACGATTCCGAACACAATTAATGCTTCACGGACTAAACCGAGCTTTTTTCTTGAAGCTTGAGATCAAATCTGGCTTGCCATGGGCTTAAATTACAAATCATGTTGGGCACATCCCACTGTGCTAGTTGGAAAAGCACATCAGGTTAGGTATATCACGCGAGATAAAGTTTCGAAATTACGCAATAATATTAAAGCAACTATGGCTCGTCTGCGAGACATACTGGTAATTAATTACCCCACCCATTTTCTTGCACGCACAGAATCTCTCTCAAAAGTTTTAAAAAGCTCGACTCAAAATCAAGCTATTTTTCCATACTCTGCTCAACTTGAAAATGTTGGGCTTGCTCTCACACTCCGCGCTACATCAGAAGACTACATCCGATTGGCTTCTTCTTCTTGTTCTTCTTCCTATCATATGCCCACATTTGGACCATCAAATTAATCTGGTCAACTATTCGATTGTAAATGCAGCGAATTTGAAGTATTCTCAAAACCCACCACCAAAGAGCACCCTACTCATATCTCACCACCCAACATCCACCACCAAATTAGGATAAGCTTCAATTTAGCTGCAATCTCTCTTTATACTGAACATCCCGTTCTACAGTTCAGTCCATGTCGCATTTTAGCATGTTTCGTGTTTGTAACTACATTTCTCTGCAATCAGGCTTATTCTCAAACCAATACACTTTTCGACACAATAAACTTTTTGGCGAATTAACTGGCTTCACATACTGTATAGAGCCAAGTTTTACATTTAAAATATAAATATTAAATACATAGGCCTATATGTAACTTTCACCAAACATTGAACGACAAGAGCCAATAGTTCAAGAAGGGAGATATGCTTGCTACTCTTTTCCTTGCCACCTTTAGCAAAATTCTTTTACAAAAATAAATGCAAGGACGTTAAAACCCAAGAGAGAACTCCACCAAAGAAGTCGTAGATATATACTCTCTGGTACCACCATCTGGCATCACCACCAGGAGCCAAACAACAGATGATATAATTTATATTTTCATATTTGTTGAAATGGTAGGACTTTATGGGCAACTTCAAACTCAAACAACAACAGATCTTGATTGAGTGCTAAAATTACCCATACAACACCAATATAACACAATACAATATATATGGCACGCAAAACTGATTCAATAGCGACTAACATTTCAACAGAACAATTTATACTATTCGTAGTAGGATCCAACAGCTTAGGTACCTTAGATGTAAGACGCCATCTTCCTATTGAGTGATCAAGACCTCGTGTCGAAATGTCTCACCATTTTTGTTTGATGTCTTCAATGTACACTTTTGACTCGCAAATTCGTCACCTTACATCTAAGGAAAGCTGTTGGATCCTATGCCTACATCATAATATTCTAGCCAATTGGCATCTATCAACATAATTTATTCTATCAAATAAAAACAAACCAGTAATTCAATCAACTTTTCGTACACAATTTAATTTGTTGCACAATAGATAAGTAGGCTAGTAGTGTTTAATTTCGACTCACATGTACTTTACCACATCTAGTAAAACAGATTCTACGCGGCGTTGTCGTCGTCGTGGAATGTCTGGTGTTGGACGAGCCTGCGGAACGCCCCGTCGAGCGCCATCAGCTCCCGGTAGGTGCCGGTCTCTATGGCGCGACCCCGTTCCAGCACCGCGATGCGGTCGGCCGAGCGTATCGTCGACAGGCGATGGGCGATGGTGAGGACGGTGCGGCCGCGCATGATGCGCTCGAGCGCCTCCTGCACCAGGCGTTCGCTCTCGGCGTCAAGCGCGCTCGTGGCCTCGTCCAGGAGGAGGATGCGCGGGTTCTGCAGACCGAGTTTTAAAGTTGAGAGGCATCGTTTAACTCTTAATTTAGCTCGAGAATAAATTACAAGGTCATGTTGATGGATGCCAATAGGGTACGCACAACTGACGTAACACCGAACTACAACAATGGAATAAATGAATTGAACTGGTGGACAAACAACAAGCTGTCAAAGTAATATTTTTGCAAATAATGAGGTTAAACAATTAGTTGTAACGATAGTGACTGCTCGCCAGTTAAAGTTTATGTTCAGTAATGGAAAGCAACAATCTGAAAGTTTGTAAACGTTCTGAACGTTTGTTTTTTCTAACTTCAGATTTTTTTTGACAGCTTGTTTGTCCATCGGTTCAATTCATTTGTTTCATTGTTGTGTTTTGGTATTGTGCGTACCCTATCGGCTGGAAAATAGTATAATGTACGGATAGGCTCCATCAGCTAACCTTCTAGGCTAGATGTAAAATGACAAACTTTAGTGTAGAAAGTGCACATTGATCACAAAACAAAAAACGATGAATTCGTTATTCTTGTTTTATAATTTCAATGTGCACTTTCTACTCTTAAATTAGTCATCTTATACCGAAGGTAAGCTGTTGGATCCTATCCCTACAAGAATAAATAAAGGTACGTAGCCTATACAAATTATAATGGAAATATCATATAAAATAGTAAGAATAACAAAACAAACTACTGTAGGCTACTATTGAAAAGAGAACCAGAACGATAAAAATTAAAATTGAGAGGAAAAACATTGCCTTGTCTTGTAGCCTACATTTAAATGAAAAAATACATATATAGCAGAAATAAACAGAAATGTGGAAAGGAAGTAGGTAGCCTAAGATTACTAAGCTACACACAAAAAGAAAAAATACCAAAAGCAAAAGAACTGTCCACACCCCAATTCTCTTTCCTCCCCTTTCCCCTTTCCTCACGCTCCCTCCTAGATAAGATAAGATAAGATAAGATTTAACACTTAAAGGCTGCAAATGGGCCACAACTACCCGGTGGCAACCTATCCAAACCTCCCCCCTCCCCCATCACCTCCTTTTCGTCAATCTATTTCTAAATTCCCTTACTGACTCGCTCTCAACAACCTCCTCGGGTAACTCATTCCATTCCCTTACCGTTCTCTCAACAAAACCAAACCTACCCAGATCACTTCTCACTACCCGACGCTGAAACTTCCAATTATGATCCCCCCTCCCTCTATTTACTCCTTCTTGCAACCTGCTCTGGATTTCCCCCCACCCTCCCTTCCCCCTAGCTGCTCTATATAGATTACACATCCTATCACTCCTCCGTCTCTCCTCTAAGGACTCCCAACCCAGTTCCCCCACCATTGCTGTAACACTATCATAAGCTCTTACCACATTCCCTAACCTATCTTCCACATACCTCCATCTCCTAACTTGTCCTGTAACCTTTCTTGCTGCCCTACCTTCTCTAATTCAATGACCTCCCCCTTCCTATATGGATCCCACACCGCACCACCATTTTCCAATATAGGCCGTACCACTGTCTTGTAAGCCATATCCTTTACCTCCCTACTAGCTCCCTTCAAATTTCTCATAACAAACCCTAAGTTTCTATATCCCTTTCTCACACTTTCCTGCACCTGGTCCCCCCATCCCAAATCTTCGGCCAATACAATTCCCAAGTACTTATACTTCTTTACCTTTTCTAAAACTACCCCCTCAAGAAAATACTCTCTCGCAACTTGCCCCTTTCCTCCAAACAGCCCCATATTTCATTTTCATATATCACCCACTCATTGTCTCGATTAGCCTCGTTGCAAAAATATGAGACGTTAAGCCCAAATATCAATCAATCAACAAAATGCTGTTCAGAAACAATATATTAATGAAGAAAGAAACAAGTAGAAAATTTGTATATTAAGTGAGGAAAGGATCCAACAGCTTACCTTCGTGTAGTAAGATGACGGATTTGCGAGTTAGAAGTACACATAAAAGACATAATACAAAATATAACGAGACGTTTCGACCGAGGTCTTGCTCACTCGAGAGAAGTGAGCAAGTGTGAGCAAGAAGTGAGCAAGACCTCGGTCGAAACGTCTCGTTATATTTTGTATTATGTCTTTTATGTGTACTTCTAACTCGCAAATCCGTCATCTTACTACACGAAGGTAAGCTGTTGGATCCTTTCCTCACTTATTATACCATTCCAGCCGATTGGCACCTACTTTCATAACCAAGTAGAAAATTAGAAAAGATAAAAAAGCGAGGCCCACCTTGACGAGCGCCCTCGCGATGGCTATCCTCTGCTTCTGTCCGCCCGACAGCATGACGCCGCGCTCTCCTACCAGCGTGTCGAACCCGAGCGGAAACTGTCCGGTGACAAAGTCGTAACAGTTGGCCTCCCTGGCGACGGCGTGGAGCCGCTGTTCCGTGACGCTCGCGGGGTCGGCCGCGCCGTACAGGATGTTCTCCCGTATCGTGCCCGAGAACAACACCGGTTCCTGCGGACAGACGCACGCAGGTCAGCTTCCACACGACTACTTTATTTATTGGTCTTGTTTCATGTACAATTTTACAATTTGTATAAAAAAATACACTCTCTCGCTCTCTCTCTCTCTCTCACTCATGCTATTATTTTAGTAGATCCCCCCTCTTCATACCTACTAATTACTTAGTATCATATTGTCCAGTGGTGTTTTAATTTTAGCATGATTTATATTTATGTATCATTCACTTAAAATTATAATACACTTAATATCATTGTCTACGTACACAATAATTATCTGTTACTCTAAGTGTTATTTATCGAAATCATAGTTTGTATCTATCTAGGTATCAAAATTAATATTATATCTGTATTGTTATTGTATGTATCTTATAAAACAGTTGGATGGTAGAAAATGCCTGACAGGCATTAATCCCGCCATAAATAAAGATGCTAATCAATCAATCAATCAATCAATCAATCAATCAATCAATCAATCAATCAATCAATCAATCAATCAATCAATCAATCAACCTCTCTCTCTCTCTCTCCCCCCCCCTCTCACCTGGCTGACGGTGCCGATGTGCCTCCTCAGCCAGCCCGGGTCTACGCCGGCAATGTTCCGGCCGTCCAGCATCACCTCGCCTGCGTCGGGGTCGTACAGGCGGAGCAGCAGCGCGGCCAGCGTCGACTTGCCAGACCCGCTCGCGCCCACGATGGCCGTCACCTTGCCGGACGCGACCTCCAGGTGAAGGTCGTCCACCACGCGGAGGTCGGGGCGCGACGGGTAGCTGAACGTGACGCCCTTGAAGACGATGTGGCCCTCGGGCTCAGCGCACGGCACCTCCCCACCTGAAATTGTTTTTTTAATTTCGGAATATTTGTTTTTACATAATTATAACAATTTTTTTTTTTTTTTGAACATACATTTACGACTACAGTAATTTATTTATTGTCTTGTTTCATGTACAATTTTACAATTTGTATAAAAAAATACACTCTCTCTCTCTCTCTCTCCCACTCACCTGGCTCATTACATTTACGGTCATTTGACTCTTTACAAAAACATTCATAAACAGTGTTTGAACATGTTAAGTTAAACGAAAAAATACATAGGCTTGTATGTAACATCTGATAAGTAATTTAACAAGAATAAAATTACAGACTTAGAATTATTACCTTTGCATCTTAACATTCTCTCAGGAAGTCCTTAATGTGTATTAGAAGAATCTGTTGAACAGGTACCTCCTTAATGCCTGCCTGAAGGGTGCTCGATTTTGTCTACAATATTTTAACCAGATTTTGGCCAATTTTGTAGGTGTAATAAATCCCAAATTATTATTAATTTTGCGAATATCTTCGCTGATTTTTTCATTACTAGGTAGAACTTAAAAATGGTACATTTGACACAGTAATGAAATAACCGGAACTTTTGGAATTTCACTCAGCACGAAACCAAATTAATTTGCAAAGTTTCATGTACACAATTAACCAGTTCCGTGGTCATGACGAGATATTCCGTCACGCCGGTTATATCCCTGTAGCGCCTTGGACGTAATATCTCGTCATAAGTATTTTGAAATCGCTTCCACAGTGGCCGTGACGAGTCTCGCTTTAAAATTTTCCCGCACTCTCTGCAAAGAAGTTAATTCAATCTTTTTCCGCTAGATAGAACTACATGTATTGAAATGCTGTCAGCAACACGTGTTTGTAGAGAAGGAGGTCTTACGACCGACCGACCGCAAGTAGCGTGGGGAAATAAGTCGCCACTACGCGCTAGGCAAGCGCGAGGGAAAGTCGCCACTGAACTGGTTAAGGGGTCAAACGAACGGCGTAGGCGACCTACCGTCAACGGGAATGGCCGGCAGCCTGTCGACCAGCTGGAACAGCCGCGTCGACGCGCCGAGCCCGCGGTTCATCTCCGAGTAAAAACTGGTGAGTCCGCCGATGGAGACGCCGATGTAGGCAGCGTAGAGGAGAAACGCCGACAGATTGCCGACAGAGATGTCCTGGTCGGAGACCATCACTCCTCCGTAGTAGAGCACCGACAGGATCATCACGTTGCCCGACAGGCCCGTCTGGTTAACAAGTGTACGATCATTAACGAGAAACATAGATATGCAAGTACACTATTCTTGTAGGTCTATGTAGGTATTCAAAACTTTTAAAGGAACTGAACTAGATATGGCTTGAGAAATTGGTCAGCATATTTAAATCAATTTCTGACTTTCTGTTTAATCATCATCATCATCATCGGTTGCCACGTCCAACTCTGCGTTGGGTCGGCATTGAAGATAAGCCTCTCCATCTTCTTCTATCCTGCCACCGCTTTTCCCCCTACACTACATTCTCATAATTTTATCATTAATAATTAAGAAAATTCGACTCCACGTTTGTTGCTCATTGAAACTCTGATCACGTTCAAACTCTACCGTCGCGTTTTGTCTAAACGACCCCAGGCCCCCCACCCCCCGACACTCACCATCCCGTAGAATATCCCCCGCGCCAAAGACTCTTTATACGCGAGCCGCAGCACGTGTCTGATCTTGTCCGAGTACCGGTCGAACTCTCTGGTCTCCTGGCTGAACGCCTTGACCGTCCGGATGTTGGCGATCCTCTCTTCGGCGACCTGCGTCGCCGACGCCAGCGAGTCTTGCACGGACTTGGTGATGTTGCGCACGAAACGTCCGTAGACGACGGCCATGCCCGCGACTGGAGGCACAATCGCGAGACCGACGAGCGCCAGCTCGGGCGACATGTAGAACTGAAGGAAACAAGTTTGGAAATGTGGGCTCTGCGTTTCTCCAACGTATCAAAACAAGATCATCAAAGAACAAAATTTGAAAATCTATTAAGTATCAATCCATTAACAGTTAAAATTCTACATGTGGAAGAACAATCCCAGTTAGATTGAACCTTGCCATTTTTGTTGTATCAATAATAACCATTGAGAATGTATTATGACAGCAAAATAAAGATATATACTACTACTAGCTTGCAAAAGTTTGGATTAATATAAGGCAAGACATTTAATGTAGAACTAGTATTAAGTTTCTTACCATCATAGAGACGCCTGCGCCCACCATGAAAAGCGAGCGAAGACCATCCGAGACGTTGGACGTTACCGATTGGCTGACGACTGCCGTGTCTGCCGATAACCTGTTGATAAGTTCTCCCGTCTTGTTCTTGTCGAAAAACGCCAGCTCCTGGTTTACGATCGAACCAAATACCTTTTCGCGGAGAGCTTTCGTTATACGGTGGCCAGAAATGGACATAAGATAAACTCTTCCAAAGTTACATAAACTTCCGAGAAGGAAAATACCGCACAGTATTAAACAGAGTTGGTTGAGGTTTTCCCGCATTTTCACAGTGTCCGTTGTGTAAATTATGTCGATGACTCTGCCGAGACAGAACGGAACTGCCATTGTAACTGCACTCGAAATAAATAATAAACAAATCGCCCCCAGTAGTCTCCACTTCTCAGGTTTGGCAAGGGTTAAGAGACGCTTCAGTTCAGATCTGTTTAAAATGAGGTTTTCTTTGGGTAAAACGGAGACTCTAACTTTTCCATCTAAAAGTCTTCGACTTGAAGAGAAATTTCTAAATCTCAAGTTTAATGATCTAGGAGGTCGAAATCGTACACATATTAACTGCGATTGTCTGGATGTGAAGAGGAAATTGCACTTTCTAATGCAGTTAGGCCTGCTGCACATTACAAAGGGAGAAGTAAGTCGACTGAGTAAAATTCGTGACATGGTTGGGCTTGTTGGCAGACACTTAAAAACAGAGTAGATAACAATAGACTAGTTACCGCTACCAATAATTTATTTGTGGGATTGAAATAAAGTTTTAACACGTCAAATTGGTGTTGCACCGTTTGCTTTTGGTTGTGATACATAAGTTAGGTTATGTCATAGTATATGATTTGTTCAAATCGTGAAAGTATACGCTGCACGGTCTATAATTGAAGCCGAAACGAAATACGTATGTAATTACCTGTTGATGGTTTAGAGGTATATGAAAGAATAACCTCACACATTCTACTAAACCCATTCATTACTTAATATTTTGATCAATTTAAAAATACTAGACCTCCATCTTTAAAAACGCCATCTAAACGTTTGCGTTTGTTTCAATATATTTTCGTAATTTCGTTTGTTGTAACACAAAGGCGGTGGGGCGGAGGGAATTTCGAATTTTGTTCAATGAAATTCTGTGTGCGTTATTAGCCACAAAACACACATAATATGCTGACAGAGGGCTAGGCGAAACACAAGCCCTAAAAACACGTGTTCATTGACGGGGACTGGAGAACAAACCTTCCTCCTTCCGATCTTAGCGCTATGCAATTTCAAACACGTTCGCAACAGGCTGCTCCGAGAGAATGGAACGAACTATAGCTTTGTTCGTTTGTCCTGTGATCACTACTCCAGGAGTACGGTATTACGAAAACCCCGTTTTTCTGTCCTGGAGTAAGTGTGATGGGAGTAGCTGCGACAAGTTCTTTTGTCCAGTGGTAACTTACTACAACTGTGATGGGAGTAAGGTTTTTACACCTGCTTCCCGAGTAGGAGTAGGAGGAACAACTGTAACGATCACAACTGTGACAACTCCGTTTTTTTGTCCAAGTCCTATTATCGTTCCATATCGTTTTCAAAATATGTTCGAATTGGGTATGTTTTGGCGGCCGAAAAAATATTTAAAACAGCCCAAATTTCTGGAACTAAAGTATAGGCCTACCATAAACTGAAAACAAACAACGGATATTTTTAAATTTTTTTACTTGTCATAATTAATGTAACAGATTGTGTTTTTAACTTCTCGTTTTAATTTAGTTTTAGGTTCCGAAAGGTTGTACGTTTGATGCACAGCCATCTTCAGACGGCCTTCCGGTTTGGTAAGGCAAGGGGTGGGGGTGGGGGGTGGTGACGTAGCTGCGGTCCATTCCTGCAATGTCCGGCGAACTCGATGTCACGGATTCGAAACCCTCACAAATAAACGGTTTAAAACCACGGAAACTAAAACTTTTCAATTTCAAGTGTCATAAAAACAGTTTTAATAATCAAAACTACATTCTCTGTGCGATTTACAACTATGTAAAACTCTTATTTTAACTCTGAGAGATGATTTTCTAAAATTGACAGTTGGGCTTGCTGGAATCTACAAGTACGTAATCTCCCGCGATCATGTCAGGGATACTTGAAACAAAGGTAGATTGAAGAGATGATAATAATAATATGTAACCCTATCCAATAACCATGCTGTCACCTACCTATAGATTGATTATATGAGTAGGCCTATGTTTTAGTTCATTAAATGTATGCTGAATGTTCCATTGTTCTAAATCGTGTTGGGCGGTTGGGAAAATGCGCCAAAATAATTCGTAGGGTGAGACGAAAAACTTGAACCTTTGAATTTTGTAAATCTTCTATTTTTACTACGAAAGTTTGTTGCTTTGATCAATGATTGTATAATATTCATGTTATGCCGGCTGAGATTCAACTGGTATTAAGCTAAAAAAAATGAATTAAAATTCTACTGCAGTTGAAAGTTTCGTTCGATGCCCGCCATTTTGTTATTTAAAATTGCTACCTACGTCATTAGTGAAAATTTCTACCCGATGAGTTTTCAAACGAAACTTCGCCACCCATGAACGCAATAATAGCTAGGCCTACTTTTCTTTTGAAACATTTCTAATAATTCCAATTAGTCTGAAATACGACGATAACGCTAGACCTGGTTGTGTAAATTAACATTCAATTTAGTTAGAACTAGGTCTATGTTGCACACAAATTTCGAGCAACCCAATAAAAATAACGTTAAATATATTTTTACAGTTACAAATTTTTTTTAAAAACATTTTGGAACTTTCAACGAGTAATTAATTATCATGAGCTTTGTTCGCGTGTACACTCGTGTGTACTCTACGCAATTGTAATACACTTTACCATTTTAACATTTTGGAACTTTCAACGAATAATTAATTATCATTAGCTTTGTTTGCGTGTAGGCCTACACTAACGCACTTTACACTAGTGTAAGTTGGTGTCAGTGCTGAATCGTTCTTTTGTACCCATGTAAGTAGGTGTAGGCCTAAATATTTTTGTGGCATTCACTAGGCCTAGTGTAGCCAGTGCAGGAGATTTTTACTTATTCGTTTATTGTTGCAATATTCAATGTTGACTAAAAGGCTAATAATGTATTTATTACGAATGTATTTAATCCAAACTACATTGAAATGTTTTATGAACATGGTCACATGTTGGCGTGATGACCGTGCATACCAGGTTCGAATCCCGTCTGTTCTTTCATCTCCATTTAAAGGTTGGAATTCATAGTCGGCCCCTACACCTTGGGGCGCCCATTGTTACCAAGGTAACAGTTGTTTCCATGTTATTTCCCATAAACAAAACAAAACCATAGCAACAATGGGTGCCCCTAGGTGTAGGGGCCGACTATGAATTCCAACCGTCTCGATCAGTATCGTTGCCAAAATATGAAACTTAAATCCTGAATATGATTTCATGTTTCATTGCTGCTTGTTAGTTGTGACTATAGCTGTCCCCCGTGTCCCAGTTGATATAGAACGAGTGTACACCTGGCGAAATATCTTTCCGTGCTCCGTACACGTCATTCAGCGAGAATGCGATGCCCTGATTGGCTGCTGTGTAAGACAGTTGACAACATTTATGCAGTGGCTGAGTGATAAAGGACAGCTGGGAAGTGTCCCTAGTCATGTTTTAAGACCCAGTAGTTTCCCTAGGTTTGTCTGGAGGAGGAGGGAAGGTATTGTGTGTGTCAGTAGGTCAGAGGCCATATGATACGGGAGCATCAGCTGCTTGGGCCGCCAGTCGACCGTTGTGTATGGTCAGGGGTTTGAGGGGAAGAGGGACGCTACCTGGCTGTCCGGCGAAACGGTATCCACGCGCCAGACAACGGGTAGTGGGGGAAAAGGGAGAAGCAAGGATAATGGACTCATCAAATAACCTTGAGAGAGAGGGGTAGTCTCAATATTTCGTGAACTGTTGCTAACCGTGGATCCTTGGCGTGTACCGCATCTAGGGACGTGGGTTCGAATCCCACATAAGACATCATGGGCTTCTTTTTTTCTCATTGTCTACTCTACTGCAATGATAGAGACGCAAGCTAACAAGTATCATTGATATCATCGAGTAGCGAACACATGCGGGGGGGGGGGGGGGGCTATATATATATATTATTTTTATTTATTTATTTTTTTAAATTTATTTTTGTATTATTATTATTATCGTTTCTCTTCAACTATTCTCATACCCTACTAACCCAACGCTTCAAGTTGGATTTTCAACATGTTTTGTATAATGGAGCAGTACATGTCTGGGGGGGTGGAGGGAGAGGACATTTTCGGTCCTCATGTGTGTGAGTGTGGGGGGGAGGGGGGAGGGGGGAGGGGAGTACTCCATTTTCAGCTTTCAATTTAGCCCAGAGACGACACGACAATGAAATCTCTAATTGCGATCATACAATAAAAGTGTATAACGTTCTTCTTTACAGATCACCATAGTTCAACGCATAGTTCAACGCATAGAACATCTTATATTGCAACGTATGATGCAGTCCAATCCATGCAGTCCATATTGGGTATCGATACATCTTGACAAGACATCAACCAGCACCCTTCTCGTTTCTTGAAGAAGCGCGTTTCAGTAATTGATTCATTCGTTTCTCGGTTTTGTAACAAATTCCTTGCATCAATTAATTCAAATACTGCAAACGCCACAGTAAATGCGTTATAATGGTGGGGTGTCTGGCAGGCGGTCAGTGAGTGAGGGTTCGACTTCGAGATCGTCTGCGAGAACGTCGAGTATCTACGCCACTGGACTCTAGTAGGAAACAGTGGAAACACAACTCATACCTTCGGTGTGACCGCTTTATACAATGTACCGGCAGTTTGTTTCGAGCTTTAGCTGGGTACAATGCTCTTGCCAAAGCTCTTTCCCCCCCTAGGTAGGTTCTGTTAGCGGTCTTGAGCATTTACCCATTGTTGCGCATGGTATCTCCTAGTGCAACTGCTGGTACCATTGTATAAGTAAGTCACACGTATGTCAATTCAGTAACCTAATATGGTCTGCTGCATTGTTCGCAGGTGGTTTCAGCAGGGACAGGATCATCTGGCTTCCAGAACTTCCCTTCACATGGTACGACCATACACGGTGACCCTAGATACATGGATAGACGCATCACTAGACTAGGTGCAACTTGTGGCGTAATACAGTCTGGGTAGACTGCCCAAGTTAGGTATACGGAAGAGGGGACACTTGGGTTGAAGGAACTACGAGCATCACAAGTCTTCGTCATTGTATTTGTGTTTATTTTTCAGCTATATACATTACTTGCGGCAATACATAGACTGTCCAAGTACAGATGTACTTAAGTCGGCGGGGGAGGGGACAGTTGGGTTGAAGGAACTACGAGCATCATAAGTCTTCATCATTGTGTTTGTGTCTATTTTCAGCAATACATTACTTGCGGCGTACCATAGACTGCCCAAGTACAGATGTACTTAAGTCGGCGGGGGAGGGGACAGTTGGGTTGAACGTTGAAGGAACTACGAGCATCACAAGTCTTCATCATTGTGTTTGTGTTTATTTTCAGCAATACATTACTTGCGGCGTTACATAGACTGCCCAAGTACAGGTGTACTTAAGTCGGCGCCGGATAAAAAAATAATTTTGTATCTGTGGTCTTATAATAGGTAGTTAACTTAAAACATTATTTTAAGGTTAATGATTCTTGATGGTTTGCTAACCTGCCATTGATGAGAACAAGCTGGCATAGGATGATTTGCTAACCTGCATTGGTGAGAACTAGCAGGCATAGGATGGTTTGCTAACCGCCCATTGATGAGAACTAACTGGCATAGGATGGTTTGCTAACCTGCCATTGATGAGAACTAACTGGCATAGGATGGTTTGCTAACCTGCCATTGATGAGAGCTAGCTGGCATAGGATGGTTTGCTAACCGCCCATTGATGAGAACTAACTGGCATAGGATGGTTTGCTAAGCTGCCATTGATGAGAACTAACTGGCATAGGATGGTTTGCTAACCTGCCATTGGTGAGAACTAACTGGCATAGGATGGTTTGCTAACCTGCCATTGAAGAGAACTAGCTGGCATAGGATGGTTTGCTAACCGCCCATTGATGAGAACTAGCTGGCATAGGATGGTTTGCTAACCTGTTATTGGTGAGAACTAACTGGCATAGGATGGTTTGCTAATCTGCCATTGATGAGAACTAGCTGGCATAGGATGGTTTGCTAATCTGCCATTGATGAGAACTAGCTGGCATAGGATGGTTTGCTAGCCGCCCATTGATGAGAACTAACTGGCATAGGATGGTTTGCTAACCTGCCATTGATGAGAACTAGCTGGCATAGGATGGTTTGCTAACCGCCCATTGATGAGAACTAACTGGCATAGGATGGTTTGCTAACCGCCCATTGATGAGAACTAAGTGGCATAGGATGGTTTGCTAACCGCCCATTGATGAGAACTAAACTGGCATAGGTTGTTTGCTAACCTGCCATTGATGAGAACTAGTTGGCAAAGGATGGTTTGCTAACCGCCCATTGATGAGAACTAACTGGCATAGAATGGTTTGCTAACCTGCCATTGATGAGAACTAGCTTGCATAGGATGGTTTGCCAACCGCCCATTGGTGAGAACAAGCTGGCATAGGATGGTTTGCTAACCTGCCATTGATGAGAACTAACTGGCATAGGATGGTTTGCTAAGCTGCCATTGATGAAAACTAGCTGGCATAGGATGGTTTGCTAACTTACCATTGGTAAGAACAAGCAGGCATAGGATGGTTTGCTACCTTGCCATTGATGAGAACTAGCTGGCATAGAATGGTTTGCTAGCCTACCATTGATGAGAACTAGCTGGCATAGGATGGTTTGCTAACCTGCCATTGATGAGAACTAGCTGGCATAGGATGGTTTGCTAACCTGCCATTGATGAGAACTAGCTGGCATAGGATGGTTTGCTAACCTGCCATTGATGAGAACAAGCTGGCATAGGATGGTTTGCTAACCGCCCATTGATGAGAACTAACTGGCATAGGATGGTTTGCTAACCGCCCATTGATGAGAACTAACTGGCATAGGATGGTTTGCTAACCGCCCATTGATGAGAACTTAACTGGCATAGGATGTTTGCCAACCTGCCATTGATGAGAACTAGCTGGCAAAGGATGGTTTGCTAACCGCCCATTGATGAAAACTAACTGGCATAGAATGGTTTGCTAACCTGCCATTGATGAGAACTAGCTTGCATAGGATGGTTTGCCAACCGCCCATTGGTGAGAACAAGCTGGCATAGGATGGTTTGCTAACCTGCCATTGATGAGAACTAACTGGCATAGGATGGTTTGCTAAGCTGCCATTGATGAAAACTAGCTGGCATAGGATGGTTTGCTAACTTACCATTGGTAAGAACAAGCAGGCATAGGATGGTTTGCTACCTTGCCATTGATGAGAACTAGCTGGCATAGAATGGTTTGCTAGCCTACCATTGATGAGAACTAGCTGGCATAGGATGGTTTGCTAACCTGCCATTGATGAGAACTAGCTGGCATAGGATGGTTTGCTAACCTGCCATTGATGAGAACTAGCTGGCATAGGATGGTTTGCTAACCTGCCATTGGTGAGAACAAGCTGGCATAGGATGGTTTGGTAACCTGCCATTGTGGAGAAAGAATGGAGGAGTATGAATGATGAGGAAAGGTCATATGAAATGACAAAACACATGCCCAAGAGCCCTTCTGGCGGGCTGTAAGTGAGGTAGTGTGTTAGAGCACATGAAGGTTCATACACCTTGGACTTTGGAAGAGAAAATTAACGTGGAAATTTAGACTTTCTATGCTTGGGCTTTCCATTGTTCAAATAAATATGTTTGCTGTATATATTACAATAGCACAGTGACATGTTTATATTAGTTTGCTCAATACACAAAAAAAAAGATTGTGACTGGTTTCCTTTCTAGGTGGGCGCTGACGAGTACCCCGAGTTGCTAGACGCAGTATCAACACTAGATGGGGGCGCATGATGGCTTTCTCTTTTCCTTTCTAGGTGGTAGCCCGAGCAGCCCTAGACGCAGTATCAACACTAGATTGGGGCACATGATGGCTTTCTCTTTTCCTTTCTAGGTTGTAGCCCGAGCAGCTTGACGCAGTATCAACACTAGATTGGGGCACATGATGGCTTTCTCTTTTCCTTTCTAGGTGGTGGCCCGAGCAGCAAGACGCAGTATCAACACTAGATTGGGGCACAAGATGGCTTTCTCTTTTCCTTTCTATTTTGTAGCCCGAGCAGCTTGACGCAGTATCAACACTAGATTGGGGCACATGATGGCTTTCTCTTTTCCTTTCTAGGTGGTGGCCCGAGCAGCAAGACGCAGTATCAACACTAGATTGGGGCACATGATGGCTTTCTCTTTTCCTTTCTAGGAGACTAGGTGGTCCCCGAGCAGCTAGACGCAGTATCAACACTAGATGGGGGCACATGATGCTGGTTCTTATCACAGCTTTCTCTTAGAATCTGACAACGCTGTCATAAGAACCAGCCATCATTACACCTAACGTCAGCTAATACATGTGTATGTTTTTTTGCCGATCATTCGTCTCGGAGCTTTAAAGTACATCCGCCAAAACTTCACGGCATCAGAGCGTCGCCAGGATGAGGGGGAAACGTCTGAACGCGAGCGTCGCCAGGATGAGCGTGAAACTTCTGAACGCGAGCGTCGCCAGGATGAGAGGGTAACTTCTAAACGCGAGCGTCGCCAGGATGAGGGGGAAACTTCTGAACGTAAGCGTCGCCAGGATGAGCGGGAAACTTCTGAACGCGAGCGTCGCCAGGATGAGGGGGAAACTTCTGAACGTAAGCGTCGCCAGGATGAGGGGGAAACGTCTGAACGCGAGCGTCGCCAGGATGAGCGGGTAACTTCTAAACGCGAGCGTCGCCAGGATGAGGGGGAAACTTCTGAACGTGAGCGTCGCCAGGATGAGCGGGAAACTTCTGAACGCGAGCGTCGCCAGGATGAGCGGGAAAGTAGTTCCTACGAGCATCAGTATGTGACTTGGGTGTAATACAGTCTAGCTAGACTACCCAAGTACAAATGCACTGGCAGTGACTGTGGTAAGCATTAGACAGCCATGGGAAATGACAGCCAATGTACGGATACCACGTACCGATAACAAGATGACAATATTTGGAAATTTGGCTCCCATGTCAGTAAGACATGTTGTTAACCAACATGACAACTCGAATGTTCTAAAGTATATTATGTTACCCGTTGAACTTTAAAGTGGCTAATAAATCATCATGATGAACAGCTACAAAGGTAGATAGTAAATTAGCACAGTGACAATAGGCTGAATCGCAGCCTGTTAGAAAGTCCACCTTTACAGCTACCTATGGAGAGATGGACAACCGGGGACGTGCAGATAACATATAACATGACATATTGTATACAGTGTTACAGGCGATGGATTGTTTGCTACGAGGTCTGGGCTTCTGGTTGCCTATACCGTCTTTGCCACGGTACCACAGAAAGACAGCTGATGGATGCTTCGACAATATAGATAGTTTTGATGCACAATTTATTAAATAAAAAGCATTTGAAAAATTACATACATTCTGTATACCATTCGCTGAGTTGATAACTCAACATTTTTACATAAACAAAAATTCAAGAGTTAAACAGTAGATCTAGAAGAACTGAATAGCCTTATCACAGATAAAAAAATAATTTTTTATCTGTGGTCTTATAATAGGTAGTTAACTTTAAACATTATTTTAAGGTTAATGATTCTTGATGGTTTGCTAACCTGCCATTGATGAGAACAAGCTGGCATAGGATAATTTGCTAACCTGCCATTGGTGAGAACTAGCTGGCATAGGATGGTTTGCTAACCGCCCATTGATGAGAACTAACTGGCATAGGATGGTTTGCTAACCTGCCATTGATGAGAACTAACTGGCATAGGATGGTTTGCTAACCTGCCATTGATGAGAACTAACTGGCAAAGGATGGTTTGCTAACCTGCCATTGATGAGAACTAGCTGGCATAGGATGGTTTGCTAACCTGCCATTGATGAGACCTAACTGGCATAGGATGGTTTGCTAACCTGCCATTGATGAGTGCTAGCTTTCATAGGATGGTTTGCACACCGCCCATTGATGAGACCTAACTGGCATAGGATGGTTTGCTAACCGCCCATTGATGAGAACTAACTGGCATAGGATGGTTTGCTAACCTGCCATTGATGAGAACTAGCTGTCATAGGATGGTTTGCTAACCGCCTATTGATGAGAACTTACTGGCATAGGATGGTTTGCTAACCGCCCATTGATGAGAACTAACAGGCATAGGATGGTTTGCCAACCGCTTATTGACGAGAACTTACTGGCATAGGATGGTTTGCTAACCTGCCATTGATGAGAACTAGCTGGCATACGATGGTTTGCTAACCTGCCATTGATGAGAACTAGCTGGCAAAGGATGGTTTGCTAACCGCCCATTGATGAGAACTAACTGGCATATAATGGTTTGCTAACCTGCCATTGATGAAAACTAGCTGGCAAAGGATGGTTTGCTAACCGCACATTGACGAGAACTAACTAGCATAGAATGGTTTGCTAACCTGCCATTGATGAGAACTAGCTGTCATAGGATGGTTTGCTAACCTGCCATTGATGAGAACTAGCTGGCATAGAATGATTTGCTAACCTGCCATTCTTGAGAACTTTTTGGCATAGGATGGTTTGCTAACCTGCCATTGGTGAGAACTAGCTGGCATAGGATGGTTTGCTAACCTGCCTTTGGTGAGAAATAGCTGGCATAGGATGGTTTGCTAACCTGCCATTGGTGAGAACTAGCTGGCATAGGATGGTTTGCTAACCTGCCATTGGTGAGAACAAGATGGCATAGGATGGTTTGCTAACCTGCCATTGGTGAGAACAAGATGGCATAGGATGGTTTGCTAACCTGCCATTGGTGAGAACAAGATGGCATAGGATGGTTTGCTAACCTGCCATTGGTGAGAACAAGATGGCATAGGATGGTTTGCTTACCTGCCATTGGTGAGAACAAGATGGCATAGGATGGTTTGCTAACCTGCCATTGGTGAGAACAAGATGGCATAGGATGGTTTGCTAACCTGCCATTGGTGAGAACAAGATGGCATTGGATGGTTTGCTAACCTGCCATTGGTGAGAACAAGATGGCATAGGATGGTTTGCTAACCTGCCATTGGTGAGAACAAGCTGGCATAGGATGGTTTGCTAACCTGCCATTGGTAACTAGCTGGCATAGGATGGTTTGCTAACCTGCCATTGGTGAGAACAAGATGGCATAGGATGGTTTGCTAACCTGCCATTGGTGAGAACAAGCTGGCATAGGATGGTTTGGTAACCTGCCATTGGTGAGAACAAGATGGCATAGAATGGTTTGCTAACCTGCCATTGGTGAGAACAAGATGGCATAGGATGGTTTGCTAACCTGCCATTGGTGAGAACAAGATGGCATAGGATGGTTTGCTAACCTGCCATTGGTGAGAACAAGCTGGCATAGGATGGTTTGGTAACCTGCCATTGGTGAGAACAAGATGGCATAGGATGGTTTGGTAACCTGCCATTGATAAAAACTAGCTGGCATAGGATGGTTTGCTAACCTGCCATTGGTGAGAACAAGATGGCATAGGATGGTTTGCTAACCTGCCATTGATGAGAACTAGCTGGCATAGGATGGTTTGCTAACCTGCTATTGGTGAGAACTAGCTGGCATAGGATGGTTTGCTAACCTGCCATTGTTGAGAAAGAATGGTGGAGTATGAATGATGACGAAAGGTCATATGAAATGACAAATGACATGCCCAAGAGCCCTTCTGGCGGGCTGGAAGAGAGGTAGTGTGTTAGAGCACATGAAGGTTCATACACCTTGGACTTTGGAAGAGAAAATTAACGTGGAAATGTAGACTTTCCATGCTTAGTCTTTCCATTGTTCAAATAAATATGTTTGCTGTATATACTACAATAGCACGGTGACATATTTATATTAGTTTGCGAAATACACACAAAAAAAGATTGTAACTGGTTTCCTTTCTAGGTGGGCGCTGACGAGTACCCCGGGCTGCTAGACGCAGTATCAACACTAAATTGGGGCACATGATGGCTTTCTCTTTTCCTTTCTAGGTGGTGGCCCGAGCAGCTAGACGCAGTATCAACACTAGATACGGGAAGATGACGGCTGTCTCTTTTCCTTTCTAGGTGGTGCCCCAAACAGCTAGACGCAGTATCAACACTACATGGGGGCGCATGATGGCTTTCTCTTTTCCTTTCTAGGTGGTGGCCCGAGCAGAGAGAGGGGTAGTCTCAATAATTCGTGAGCAACAGCGTGAACTGTTGCTAACCGTGATGGCTTAGCTTGGCGATTGGGGCGTGTACCGCATCTAGGGACGTGGGTTCGAATCCCACATAATACATCATGGGCTTCTTTTTGTCTTATTGTCTACTCTACTGCAATGATAGAGACGCAAACTTACAAGTATCATTGATATCATCGTGTAGCGAACACATGCGGGGGGGGGGGGTGGGGGGGGGGAGTTATATATATATATATATATTATTTTTATTTATTTATTTTTTTAAATTTATTTTATTATTGTTATTATTATTATCGTTTCTCTTCAACTATTCTCATACCCTACTAACCCATTGCTTCCAGTTGGATTTTCAACATGTTTTGTATAATGGAGCAGTGCATGTCTGGTGGGGTGGAGGGAGAGGACATTTTCGGCCCTCATGTGTGTGAGTGTGGGGGGGAGGGGGGAGGGGGAGGGGGATACTCCATTTTCAGCCCAGAGACGACACGACAATGAAATCTCTAATTGCGATCATACAATAAAAGTGTATAACGTTCTTCTTTACAGATCACCATAGTTCAACGCATAGAACATCTCATATTGCAACGTATGATGCAGTCCATCCATGCAGTCCAATCCATGGTGTCCGTATGGTGGGTTGATACATCGTGACAAGACATCAACCAGCACCCTTCTCGTTTCTTGAAGAAGCGCGTTTCAGTATTTGGTTCATTCGTTTCTCGGTTTTGTAACAAATTCCTTGCATCAATTAATTCAAATACTGCAAACGCCACAGTAAATGCGTTATAATGGTGGGGTGTCTGGCAGGCGGTCAGTGAGTGAGGGTTCGACTTCGAGATCGTCTGCGAGAACGTCGAGTATCTACGCCACTGGACTCTAGTAGGAAACAGTGGAAACACAACTCATACCTTCGGTGTGACCGCTTTATACAATGTACCGGCAGGTTGTTTCGAGCTTTAGCTGGGTACAATGCTCTTGCCAAAGCTCTTTCCCCCCTAGGTAGGTTCTGTTAGCGGTCTTGAGCATTTACCCATTGTTGCGCGTGGTATCTCCTAGTGCCACTGCTGGTACCATTGTATAAGTCACACGTATGTCAACAGTAACCTAATATGGTCTGCTGCATTGTTCACAGGTGTTGACAGCTCGGACAGGATCATCTGGCTTCCAGAACTTCCCTTCACACGGTACGACCCTACATGGTGACCCTAGATATATGGTTAGAGGCATCACTAGGCGACTTGTGGCGTAATACGGTCTAGGTAGACTGCCCAAGTACGAATAGACTGTAATATTATAATGAATGTTTCACTTACAGAGCAAACATGTATAGTTACATGGGCGTTGGGCGGGAGGAAGACTACCCAAGTACGATTATACTTCTTCGGCGGAAGAAAGCATTGAAGGAACTATGCATATAATATTTATATAGGTGACTTGTAGCGCAACAGTCTCTAGCTATAGTTTATACCAGGCTGGCATGTCACCATAGAAACCGGTTCGTGGGGGACGTATTGTCCACCCCTTGAGTAGCGCTGTCAACGTTGATGTGATAAGTGTCTTATTCGTGGAAAAAGATAATTGGGCCTGGCTTCCTTTAAATTGCCCGTGTTGTTGTTCAAGGTTCAAGAGTCCAGGCGATGAGATCTATAGCATTCGATTAGGGGACGGTAAAGTAAAACGCCACATCTCGCTGTGACATGTTGGCCTGGTATGGAGTATAGACTGCTCAAGTACAGTAGTTGGCATTAGAGAGCCATGGAAAGACAAGCCAATGTACGGATACCACGTACAGGAAGAAAGATGAACTTCTACAAAGGATAGATAGCAACTTAGCACAGGACACTCGACTGAATATCAGCCTGTTAGAAAGTCCACCCTTACAGCTTCCTATGGAGAGAAGGACGACCGGGGACACGTGCGATAACATATAACATGACATGTATGCAGTGTTACAGGCGATGGAGTGTTTGCTACGAGATCTGGGCTTCTGGTCGCCGAGACCATCCCTGCCACGGTATGACAGAATGTCAGCTGATGGATGTGTGCTTTATAGAATACTTAGAGAAGAGAGAGAGAGACAGTAGATCTGGAAGTACAGAATAGCCTTATACTGGGTAGCTAAAACATTATTTTATTGTATGCTAATGTATTTGCTTAGATGAAGGGGGTTCATTTAAAGAAACATTTCAGTTCATTTAAGGAGTGGAAGAGAATTAAAGTCTTGTTAATTGGGGAAGTTGTAAATTTTTCTTCAGATTGGTTTGGCTGTGGTTGGATGTGTTGTGTGGATGAAGATGCTAGAGAGTGTGATAGTTGGGTTTTAGTTTAGATAGGTGTTTCTTAGTGAACTTATGAGTGAATTGATGTGTGAGTTGCGTGTAATAAAATGGCCGTGGTGTCATAACCTTAAAGACAAATCATCTGTATGAAATAGTATAACAAATACTCATTATAAGTAAAATAAAAGTAAAAATAAATATAACATAAATATAATATCATATAATTTATAAAATATAAACTGCTGTAAAAATAACATAATTTTGCAGATTATTTCTTTGTGGTTGTTATTTGCTTTTCATTTTGAAATCTTTCAATTGGTTTCTATGATGGAAACTTAACAACCTGTACATTTATTAAACCATGGATTTATGGAACCCACGTTCAATGGGTGCTTCTTATATTTTGAATTTATTTTCATTGGATTTGAGACTGCTTTCTAAATCCAAATATTCATTGCTTAAAAAAAAGGTTATGACGTCGTCGTCGGTTTAAAAAATAAAGTAGCCAGAGAGATGAAGAGTCAAACCTCAAATCTGAATTTGGCACTTCAACGACAAAAAATAACCTCTGTATTTAGATCCTTCCACCAAATCCAAAACTATAATAAACGTGTATACGCATATTATTAAATATTCCTAATTGTACATAATGTCACATTGTAGATCATCACACTAGTTTAACTTATGTTTATAATTAATACAACAGGTAAATTATATCTTGCAATTATTTTGTAAAAGATAAAAACTTATGTATGCTCGAAAAGAAATTTATATTTGAAATACAAAAGAGAAAAATACATGATATGGAACTTTGAGATGGCTCAAGTATTGGGAGTTTAAAATTGGACAGTTTAAATGTACAGAAATTCGGTGTGACTTTGACTAATAAATGATCATAAAGTAATATAAAAAAGTTAAGATTGTCTTGCAAAAAGCAGTTCTACACGCCTTTTAAAGTTTATATCCAAATAACTTAAAATCAAATAATGTTACCGCGATAAATAAATAAGAAAAGATAAACGGAAAACGATCACAAACAAATACAAATTTTCCTTTTTAGATTATTAAGGGGCTTTTATTACACGAGTCAATTGGTATATAACTAAATCTAATTGATAACGCGATGCATATAATTTGTGTTAATTACTGCGATGCGTATTGGGATGTTGCCACGTGACAAAACCTGAATGCTCTGTGCATGCCGCTGTGGCTCGTTCTTCCTTGTCTGCAGGTCAATGTATGTACACGCGGTCTCACGATGCGCAGGTCGAGTGTGGTCGTGCCGTGAGGTGTTCGCATTGCTAAGGTCGTGAGGGTTCATCTTTCAGGTGTTGTTTGGTCGCCGTTTTCGTTTTTCCATCTAGTAGGGTTTCATTTAGAGATTTGTTTCCGTCGCTGATATCACTCGTGTTCAGGGGTTGTTTCTTCGTTCGTCCCCTAGGTGCCGAGAAGACGTCGGAGGGTCGTTCGTTTTGGGGATCAAAGTTAGACGGCCAAGACCCGCCACGTCTGTAAGTTGGGAGATAGCGTTGTTGCATTGTCGTTGACTATGTTGACTGTGTGGGGACGATGCTATGGCTGGACGCTGGATGTGTTCGTGGTGACGTCACTGTGGCAATATCCCATCAAGCAAGTGTAGTTGCTTCAAATCACGGTTCGGGTAAAACTAAACTTCCAATTTTTTTGATGAAGAGAACATCAGAATAAAATAACTGCAATAACATCACGCAGCCCTTTAAAAATCTTAATTCGTTTAATAAAAAATTTAAATTTAATTTAAAATTGTTTTTATTATCACGGTACACTGACGAACCTTTAAAGGCTGCCCAGGATGCTTTAAAATATTTTTGGAAAAATGTCCTCTGACATGCTGTTTGCGGGATGCTGTCAAGCAAGTTTTTAAGATAAATTTTGAAAAGTAATTGAATGAAATAAAAATGCATTTTTTAAATGTATACATCTTAAAAATTGTTAAGAAATCTTTTATTTGTGCTATTCCTGCCATTAACATACTGTTGGATTGATGCTATAATTTTGACATCCCATACAAGTATGATTTTCTTGTGGATGTTGAAAAATAACCCTCCTGTGCAGCCTGAAGGCTATTTGTAAATTTTTGAATATTATAAACAAATTAAAAATATGAGTGCTGGAACTGGACTGTAAAAATTGTATATTATTGTCTTTTACATGTTTGAATAGTTTTATAGATAGTTTTTTTAGTTTAGTTTAATTTCGTACCTGTGGTGCCATTTATGTAGCCACCAGTATGTAACAAAGATTATTTGAACTGTAATAAACAACAACTTAAGATGTGTGTGAAAACTGAAACGTATGAGCGTTTACATCAAATCTTTCACATCAAGTTTCAACGGCAAGTTCAGAAGATGCAAGATCGGCTACAACGAGACAGCCACCTCGCAATAAGTGGTCACCATGACAACAGCCGTCCCCTCGCAACAAGTGGTCACCATGACAACAGCCGTCCCCTCGCAACAAGTGGTCACCATGACAACAGCCGTCCCCTCGCAGCAAGTGGTCGCCATCATCTATGCTGGAACGGCAGCCATTCCAACATGGTAAGTGAAACAACAACACTGTTCTCCACACATAGTAACATTAAATAAACAATCCCTTGAAACACTGGTTGTTTAAGATTTTCTATTAAAAACTTCATTTGCATTAACGGCTGAATCGCAGTCACTAGTTCATGCGCACTCAAAAACTGGGCTCGATATCTTTTTGACTAACTTGTAACGCATGTTGTTCTAGGGATTTGTTGGCTGCTGCGAACAAACAGAATGAGCAGTAGACTTCTGAACGCGGGCGTCGCCAGGATGGGCAGGGAACTTCTGAACGCGAGCGTCACTGCGCAAGGATTGAAGACGAACGTAGACCCATCACGGGAATATTGGTGAGTTTAAGATGAATCGTCACCATTTTTAGTTCCTATAGTCGGGTTGGCAGTAACTCTTTGAGTTTAAAGCTGTGCTGTTTTCTGCCAACATCATAATATTAATTAGTATATCAATTGAAATATGTTATAAAATCATAATACATAGATAAAGTATAATGTGTCTCAACATCTGCGAGCATTTACAGCAAAGTTTGCGGGTTCGATACTCGTTTCGACAATATACTGGCTCACGGTTAACTCAGTTGATGTAAGGTGAGCCCGTGGGGACCTTCCTCGCTAATAGCCTCGCTATCAAAACTGACCGAAGCAAATCGTGTTTTTTGACAAACACTACCCACTAAAATCTGGGCTCGATCTCTTTTTGACTAACTTGTGACGCACGTTGTTCTAGGGATCTGTTGGCTGCTGCGAACAAACAGAATGAGCAGCAAGTTTATGAACGCGAGCGTCGCCAGGATGAGCGGGAGACTTATGAACGTGAGCGTCGCCAGGATGAGCAGGAGACTTATGAACGTGAGCGTCGCCAGGATGAGCAGGAGACTTATGAACGTGAGCGTCGCCAGGATGAGCGGGAGACTTATGAACGTGAGCGTCGCCAGGATGAGCGGGAGACTTATGAACGTGAGCGTCGCCAGGATGAGCGGGAGACTTATGAACGCGAGCGTCGCCAGGATGAGCGGGAGACCTATGAACGCGAGCGTCGCCAGGATGAGCGGGAACGTATGAACGTGAGCGTCGCCAGGATGAGCGGGAGACTTATGAACGTGAGCGTCGCCAGGAGGAGCGGGGAACTTATGAACGCGAGCGTCGCCAGGATAGCGGGAGACTTATGAACGTGAGCGTCGCCAGGATGAGCGGGAGACTTATGAACGTGAGCGACGCCAGGATGAGCGGGATTTTATGAACGTGAGCGTCGCCAGGATGAGCGGGAACTTATGAACGTGAGCGTCGCCAGGATGAGCGGGAAACTGCTGAACGCGAGCGTCGCCAGGATGAGCGGGGAACTTATGAACGTGAGCGTCGCCAGGATGAGCGGGAACTTATGAACGTGAGCGACGCCAGGATGAGCGGGAAACTTATGAACGTGAGCGTCGCCAGGATGAGCGGGAAACTTATGAACGTGAGCGTCGCCAGGATGAGCGGGAACTTATGAACGTGAGCGACGCCAGGATGAGCGGGAACTTATGAACGTGAGCGTCGCCAGGATGAGCGGGAAACTTATGAACGTGAGCGTCGCCAGGATGAGCGGGAACTTATGAACGTGAGCGACGCCAGGATGAGCGGGAAACTTATGAACGTGAGCGTCGCCAGGATGAGCGGGAACTTATGAACGTGAGTGTCGCCAGGATGAGCGGGAACTTATGAACGTGAGCGTCGCCAGGATGAGCGGGAGACTTATGAACGTGAGCGTCGCCAGGATGAGCGGGAACTTATGAACGTGAGCGTCGCCAGGATGAGCGGGAAACTTATGAACGTGACCGTCGCCAGGATGAGCAGGAGACTTATGAACGTGAGCGTCGCCAGGATGAGCGGGAGACTTATGAACGTGAGCGTCGCCAGGATGAGCGGGGACTTATGAACGTGACCGTCGCCAGGATGAGCGGGAAACTTATGAACGTGACCGTCGCCAGGATGAGCAGGAGACTTATGAACGTGAGCGTCGCCAGGATGAGCGGGAGACTTATGAACGTGAGCGTCGCCAGGATGAGCGGGGACTTATGAACGTGACCGTCGCCAGGATGAGCGGGAGACTTATGAACGTGAGCGTCGCCAGGATGAGCGGGAAACTTATGAACGTGACCGTCGCCAGGATGAGCAGGAGACTTATGAACGTGAGCGTCGCCAGGATGAGCGGGAAACTTATGAACGTGACCGTCGCCAGGATGAGCGGGAACTTATGAACGTGAGCGTCGCCAGGATAAGCGGGAGACTTATGAACGTGAGCGTCGCAAGATGAGCGGGAGCAGTGGCGTATCCAGGAATTGGGAAAGGGGGGGGTTTTCAACCCATATTATAGAGAGTGGAGCCGAAACATAATTGGGGGTTCCGGGGAGGGGGGGGGGGGGGGGGGGGGGGGCTTGCACGAAAAAATTCTCGTCAAGGTCATTTTAGTGCAAATCTGTGCGTTTTACAGTGGCCAACTGAAACATGATTACTCAGTTTCTGGCAACACATTTTTTCCTTAGCACCGCTAATAAAAGGAGCCTCAATCAATAATTTGCATATTTTCGTATTGCTTTTGCTTTTAATAATTACAACAATATACAATAATTCTAAAGTAAAACATCTAACTGTCTATTGAAATACTGTCTTTTGATACTGTCAAGTGAAATACTGTCTATTGAAATGTAAACGGTCATTTTCCATGTTTCCTTTGCAAAAGGGGGGGGTTTTGTCCCCCCCCTCCCCCCCCGTGTATACGCCACTGAGCGGGAGACTTATGAACGTGAGCGTCGCCAGGATGAGCGGGGACTTATGAACGTGAGCGTCGCCAGGATAAGCGGGAGACTTATGAACGTGAGCGTCGCAAGATGAGCGGGTGACTTATGAACGTGAGCGTCGCCAGGATGAGCGGGAGACTTATGAACGTGAGCGTCGCCAGGATGAGCGGGAGACTTATGAACGTGAGCGTCGCCAGGATAAGCGGGAGACTTATGAACGTGAGCGTCGCCAGGATGAGCGGGAGACTTATGAACGTGAGCGTCGCCAGGATGAGCGGGAGACTTATGAACGTGAGCGTCGCCAGGATGAGCGGGAGACTTATGAACGTGAGCGTCGCAAGATGAGCGGGTGACTTATGAACGTGAGCGTCGCCAGGATGAGCGGGAGACTTATGAACGTGAGCGTCGCCAGGATGAGCGGGAGACTTATGAACGTGAGCGTCGCCAGGATGAGCGGGAAACTTATGAACGTGAGCGTCGCCAGGATGAGCAGGGAACTTATGAACGTGAGCGTCGCCAGGATGAGCGGGAGACTTATGAACGTGAGCGTCGCTAGGATGAGCGGAAGACTTATGAACGTGAGCGTCGCTAGGATGAGCGGGAACTTATGAACGTGAGCGTCGCCAGGATGAGCGGGAGACTTATGAACGTGAGCGTCGCCAGGATGAGCGGGAAACTTATGAACGTGAGCGTCGCCAGGATGAGCGGGAAACTTATGAACGTGAGCGTCGCCAGGATGAGCGGGAGACTTATGAACGTGAGCGTCGCCAGGATGAGCGGGAACTTCTGAACGTGAGCGTCACCAGGATGAGCGGGAGACTTATGAACGTGAGCGTCGCCAGGATGAGCGGGAACTTATGAACGTGAGCGTCGCCAGGATGAGCGGGAAACTTATGAACGTGAGCGTCGCCAGGATGAGCGGCAGACTTATGAACGTGAGCGTCGCCAGGATGAGCGGGAAACTTATGAACGTGAGTGTCGCCAGGTTGAGCGGGAACTTATGAACGTGAGCGTCGCCAGGATGAGCTGGAAACTTATGAACGTGAGCGTCGCCAGAATGAGCGGGAACTTATGAACGTGAGCGTCACCAGGATGAGCGGGAGACTTCTGAACGTGAGCGTCGCCAGGATGAGCGGAAGACTTATGAACGTGAGCGTCGCCAGGATGAGCGGGAGACTTATGAACGTGAGCGTCGCCAGGATGCGCGGGAGACTTATGAACGTGAGCGTCGCCAGGATGAGCGGGAGACTTATGAACGTGAGCGTCGCCAGGATGAGCGGGAGACTTATGAACGTGAGCGTCGCCAGGATGAGCGGGAGACTTATGAACGTGAGCGTCGCCAGGATGAGCGGAAGACTTATGAACGTGAGCGTCGCCAGGATGAGCGGGAGACTTATGAACGTGAGCGTCGCCAGGATGAGCGGGAGACTTATGAACGTGAGCGTCGCCAGGATGATCGGGAGACTTATGAACGTGAGCGTCGCCAGGATGAGCGGGAGACTTATGAACGTGAGCGTCGCCAGGATGAGCGGGAGTCTTATGAACGTGAGCGTCGCCAGGATGAGCGGGAGACTTATGAACGTGAGCGTCGCCAGGATGAGCGGGAGTCTTATGAACGTGAGCGTCGCCAGGATGAGCGGGAACTTATGAACGTGAGCGTCGCCAGGATGAGCGGGAGACTTATGAACGTGAGCGTCGCCAGTATGAGCGGGAAACTTATGAACGTGAGCGCGACGCTCAGGATGAGCGGGAAACTTCTGAACGCCGACGTCGCCAGGACGAGCAGGGAACTTCTGAACGCTGATTCGCCAGGATGAGCAGGACACTTCTCAACGCGAGCGTCGCCAGGATGAGCGGGAAACTTCGCACCGCGAGCGTCGTCGAGCAAGAAACACAGGATAAACGTAAACCCATCACGGGAAATGATAGGTGAGTTTAACAGGAACCGTAAACATTTCCAGTTAAAAGTTTTCATTTTTTAATTATATCTCAAGATAGAAAGACAAAATCGAAAATCTGAGAAACCATACTCAGTATGACTGTGATAAGATTTCCTTAAATTACTAAGGAAACGTTATCACAGTCATACTGATTATAACGTTAAATACATTTATCATTCAGTCTATAAGGCTTACCAAACCACAGCGCTATGGTTTCTCAGATTTTCGATTTTGTGTTTCAATCTTGAGATATAATTAAAAAATGAAAATTTTCTGCGGTTTTTACGTAGAGGTATCCTTCGCTCTTAACTATTTGTGTTTGGAGCATTGATTAAGGGGTGGCGTACAACAAACGACTACACTGCTGCACTTCGAGCGTTCCGGCCACTGAGCTCTGCCTGCTAGGAGTCACCGAATACCCCTCTAGAAGGCAGTGCACTAATTATTATGGGGAAAATATCCATCGATTCCAAAGAAGTCAAGTAGTCTTTCCAACTACTTAGAAATTCTTATTGTTAAAAGTTGTGTATCCAGTGTTCAGTGAGCTTTGGCCGGATCGCTCGCAACGCTCTCTGTGCACTTGTTACGCATCCCCGAACCTGGTGGATTATTAAATCAATCCTATGCAATCAAAATGTATGAATTGAAATATTTTATAAAATAAATAATTAAGGTGCCTCAATGCCTTGTGAACCTTTACATCAAAGGTTTCGGGTTCGATACCCGTTACGACAATATACTGGCTCAAGGCTTTCCTCAGATAGACTAGTCGAGCTTTTAAAACTAATCGAAACAAACTGTGTTTTTAGTAATATCTTGACAGTACTACACAAAATGATAAAAAATCAACATGTTTCTTTGTTTGCCCATAACTAAATTAAATAATGGATTAAGATAGTTTTCTTATTTTAATCCTTACATTTTTTCTTAAGTTTATAAAAGGAGTTTGGTATTCAAAATGTAAAATGCATTAATAATTGTTAATTATTTTTTTTAATTTGTTAACCTGGTCTGGGTCTGGCCCCCCCCCCAAAATACGAGTTACCCACACACATTCCAATAACAAAATGTGTTTTGCTTCCAGATAATCGCTGATCTGACTTGAGGTTTTGCCGAGGTTTACCCAGTCACCGCCAACACCGCCACCACCGCTTTGTATCGGCCCTCGGACATCCTCCCTTGGCTTCAACAATAGCCCGTTACATTGACTCCACACGCCACAGAGAGCACAGTGTAACTATATTGTAATCTATAGCAAATATACACTATATGGGAGTGATAATGATGGGTTTTGTATTTGCTAGGCCCAGGATTACGAAGACCCGCCAAATATTTAGTCCGAGGGACTAACACTTGTTTTCTTAACGAAAACAACGCTTATGATTGTTGCTTGCCATGGTGAAGACAACTTGGCATTGGACCGATATTATTGGCGGGTCGTTATAATACCTGTATCCTGTAAGCCATTTCCTTGACACCAGCGGAAGATATGGGCTGCGTACGTACCAACTTTGACTGCGTTCACTGTGGCTGTGACTGGTGGTGGGGGTAACCCAGTCAACGCAGTGAACTTAGCAGCTGGTACGGGCTGCAGTCACAGTCACAGCGAAAGCAGACAACAGCAGAAAATGTCATTCATAAAAGCAACATTTGCCATCTGCTAATTAACCTTACGTGACGCATTTAACGCTTATGGGACTTCTGAGTTGAGATTATATGGTGTTGTGATGTCACTTACTATTTAAACCATATAAGATTGTCTATAAATTCATAATTCGCGGTAAAATTATGTAAAGTACCGTCTATATGCATTTAGGCTGTGCTTAGAATGCAGTGAGTTTGTGCATTATCCACTAGGCTGTGCTTAGAGTGCAGTGAGTTTGTGCATTATATCCACTAGGCTGTGCTTAGAATGCAGTGACTTTGTGCACATGTGAATTTGTAGAGAGCGTTGGAGATAAATTTTTTGAAATTTTTTTATAATCTCAATTAATAAATTCATAATATAAAAAAATTTGAAGGGGTATTGTAAAGTACCGTCTATATGCATTATCTACTAGGCTGTGCTTAGAATGCAGTGAGTTTGTGCATTATCCACTAGGCTGTGCTTAGAGTGCAGTGAGTTTGTGCATTATATCCACTAGGCTGTGCTTAGAATGCAGTGACTTTGTGCACATGTGAATTTGTAGAGAGCTTTGGTTATATCAATAAAGAACAAGCATTGTTACATTGCATAGCAACGGTTGTTGACTGGTAACTAAGGACAATACAGAAGAAGATGGTGGAAAAGTAAGCCTAGAGAGAGGATGTGGTGTTGAAAGCTACACGGAATAACTTCAAGAACTCGAGTCTTTGAGCATTACAATTTCTCTAGTTATCAAAACTAGGATTATCCAGACGTCAACTACGCCTGCCCCGTTAAATGGGACGGTGATTTTCGAAGCGTCGGTTACACACGATCAACCACTGAATTCAACCTACCATGAAGGACATTATGGAAATTCTACCATGGACGCCTGCTTGAGAAACCAAGGTTAGAAGAAGGATTCACCTATAACTGGAGCTGGTACTGTCTGTAAACCTATTTGTGACAAGTTATTTACTGTGAGCATTCGTTGTCTATGTGATACAATATAATTTAATAGTACAACTCAAATTTCTAAGTGTTGGTTTATTTCCCGGCTGAGCTAGGCCAACCCGTGTAGTAAGAGGGCGTGGGTACTGTTACAATTATTAACCACTCCCCCCTTGACTGCGACAGCTGAATCTTTTCGGCCCAGTCAACGCAGTGACTGGAGGGGTAACTGCGAGGTAAACTGGTACGCAAAAATCAGTGACTGCAGCTTGACTGCGAGTCAAGTTGGTACGGATCTCAGTCCCTGCAGTGACTGCCAGTCATAGTTGGTACGCAGCCTTGATGTGTTGAATGCACAACACTTTGCTTTTGCACACACTGAAATAACACAACCTGGAAAGCTTAGTTTCTGAACATAATAAGAATCATGATTGGAATTACTTTCTAAAGAACTTGGCTAGAACGTCTGAACAAGTTCTTCCACTCGGGAGACATCGAACCCACGACCCCGAGTCCAGCCATACACCAGCGACGCAAGGCAGCTCATTCGGGAAGGGGGAGGGAACAGGGGATGGGACCCCTAGGAAAGGGTGCCAAGCCATGAAAGTTAAGGGGATGGATGGGGGAATGTACCCCTTGGCCCCCTGTTCCGACGCCACTACTTGTATTGCATCTAAAATGTATAATTTCTTAGTATTATGACAAACTGTGTAAATGAAAAAAAAACGCATGATTTTTTTTATGGGTCAAAATGAAATTCCCGTCCTCGCTATCGGCTGATACACGTATGTCTGGTCCGTACTACAGCTGGCACACAGTAAAAAAAAAAAAAAAAATCCACACCTTGTCTGTTTGCACACACACTTGTCTGTAATTACGGAAGTTTGACGGGCTGTCATTCGAAAATTATGTAATGTCAAACATAGTAGCGATTTGTAAGAGAACCTGAGTATATTCATTTCATTTGATTCCTTCTAATTAATCTCAATTGCATCTATTTTGTAATATATACCAACCTACGTGACATACCACTGACTTCAAGATAATTACGGAAATTTGACGGGCTGTCATTCGAAAATCATGTAATGTCACACATAGTAGCGATTTTTAATAGGCTGTCCGCCACCTGGCGTACGTATAGCCTTCAACTATAGTTGGCCGTCCGCCGTGGCGGACAGTATTGTGGTAAAAAAAGAAATACACGTAGGCCTACCTCAACTTGATTATATTTTATTACACTTATTTATAACATTGCGTACTGCACAACAAACCAAAAATGATGTTAAAATACATTATTTCATAAATATTTGATATGTCAGCAGCAGACGAAGACAAAAAGAAGGTCGACCCTGAACTGTCTCGGTAAAATGTGCGTCGATCTGTACGTAATGTTTCTTCTATCCATGTATCGAAGGAAGCGATGAACACATAGGGATCGGCGTCCTCTGTGCAGTGCAAACCATCTTTGCTTCTCGTGGACAGTCCAAGTACTTCGATCACATACTTGTAGGACCCCACACCTCGACACACGAGCGGTGTACCCGCATCACCGGCACAAGGTAGGGTCTCCATGTTTTTTGTCACCTTTCTCACGCAAATTGCCAACGGATTGTTTACAGTCTGCAACTCCGTACACTCACGATAAGGTTTTGCCACCACTGGCTTATACCGTAAGGTATTCTTATGATATATCTCGTCATTTGTAGCATTTCTATGTTCTTTGAGTTTTTCACCCCAACCGAAGATGTAACATTCGCGCGAGAAATCTGGCGTCAAACTCGTCGCCCACGGAATAGTTCTCAGTACACTTGATTCACTAGACACGTCGAACGGGAACATTAGACACAACAAACCGACGTCGTAAAGACGTGTTTTGCTGTCTAAATTCATCCATTCTGCGTCTGGATGAATGGAAGGAAAGATCGGGTGACGAAATTGTGTATGTACCCTTCGCCTTTGTACCTTGTTATCATTTTCTGTAAAAATGAAGGAGTCTATTAGCACAATAAAAAATCAGTATGAGCATAGATGACAAATTCATTCTGTGGTATGGAACAGAGATAGATAGGTTCTTTGTACTGATTATGTAGTAGTTTAATAAAATATGCCAATTCTGCGATTTAGGTTCGAACCCTGGCTTGAGCATTGCGTGTTTATTCATCTTCATATTCCACCCAGACATCATGGGCTCGATTTGTATCGTTGCATTAATATTTTTTTTATATAGTACTTGCCTTTTGATAGATTGTTTATGTTGGACGTGACAATGCCAGTGAATATCTCGTATTTACGAAGATATTCATCATACAAACATCTTGCTGCTGTCAATACCCATGCGGGAGCTGAAACAAATAACTTTATTGTCATAGAAACTCGATAACTGCACCGTTTTCAGGTGTAGGTTTATAATAAATAATAGAATACTGCATTATTTATAATAATTTTTCGTTCGAACCTATCTACTAGTCCGGTTCAGAATCGCATTTCCGTTCGATTTGTGAGGAGACCATTTTTTTATGATTGTTTATTGTAGAGGGGCACTAGAAGATAAAAAATTGCGAGTATATGTTTTTTGAAAATTGGATTGTTGGACCCAAATTTGGATTTTGTTATTTTCATACTTTGGGCCATAACTTCTCCGAAATTGGTCTAATCAAAAAACTATAAATTACAATAATATTTATAAATTCAAGTGCAATAGGATAACAATAGTTTGATTTTGTTCATTTTTCAAATGTACAGTCAGTGACACAAGTCTTGAGACCATCTGTTTATGTCACGTTTTACAACCTGTACCGACTATCAACAATTTTTCTGAATTTGTCATTTATGATCAATATTATTCAATTAAAGTAACGTATCGATTAAGTGGTCTGCGATTTTTGTATCTTAAAAACTATGGAAAATAGCCTAAGCTGAGGAATCACGTCGCTTTTGAGGCCGGGGATTTTTTCGTCGTGACTAGACGTGTTCCAGCCTAAACACGACTCGTCATTGTTGTTTGATAGTTTGGCATTATTCAATAAGGCGGTGGAATGAGAGCAATTATGCTGTGATCTAAAAACTACACGTAAATGTTCGATTTTGTGAGAAATATCAATTTAATTTTACTAAACAAAATGTGTGAGGTAAATGAAGAATTCTTGAACATAGCGAACCAACTGTAAAATCGACGAAAATCGTTACTGTGTTACTTTTTGTAAAAAAAAAAAAAAACAATAAAGTAGGTATTCGATTCCATTAAAAACGGAGAATGTCTAAGCGCAGCTATTTAAAAGATTCCCTGGAGATTTCTTCAGGATATGAGTACCTGTCTGGCTGATATCGGGCATATTTACACCAGTGGCGAAGCGTCCTATGAGACAAAGATAGGTTGTCTACCCTGTATACAAATTTAATTAATACCATTAATACACTTGTGCATGCTTTCTTTCCTACAGTTTCTTGTCTTCCGTGGCTCCCGCGAACGTTTGAATTTAGTTGACGGCGAAGGACTCGACATTCGGCAACACTCTCGCACCATCTCTCTTTGTCCCTTGAAGTTGAATGATTTAAACGTGTGGAGACAAACAGTCGTTTGGTCACTTTCGCTCATGATCAGAACGCTATTTTCGTCAGTTTTTCAAGAATATTTGAGACTTGTCTCACACACCAACTCTGAGCTGTGAACGCGGGCACATTCCAGACACTCGTTTCATAACACAATGGGACTTGGAAATTTGAGGGAACGGCCGTAACAGCATTCAGTAATAAACTTTCACGGTCTGCTTTTGTAAAATGTGATGACCCAACTCAACCCCATGTGTCTTGTCTTCAGATTTTTTTATGTTTGAGGGTAAAACGATGGATACTTCAGTAACCAGTTCAAGGCAATCCTTTGACAATGCGAGGTGCGTGCGTCGTGGATTGCGTACAACACAGTACAGTAGTGCAGTGCGAAAGTGTACAATATTTCCAAATAGCATGTGATTTCTAGCCTTATTTTTTTAAAAATATTATTGACTTTACTGTGTAAACTGTTAGTGACTAACGATGTGCTCCGCCGAAAGTGATATAGTTGATTCTCGCCTTGGGCGATTCACGAATGTTCGTTTTGCGTCACCCCCCCCCCCCCTCTCATAACCAACTGTTTTTTTTCTAAATTGTGAAATATTACACAAAATTATCTATGTCTACCCTAATTTCAAGGCCACGCTTTGCCACTGATTACATAAAAAGATTTCGCGCAAAAGTGGCCCAGGTGCCAGCTGGTTGTACCTTATTCCACGCCATCCTCATATCAAATATTGCATAATATGGGAAAGAGACGTCAAGTTTATCCATTGTGAGAACTGTTTTGAACTTGGATTTAACAGTTTTATGGAATCTTTTCTCGGCTGTAAAAAGTGATAGGCATACGTCTGTGATGCGGTGGTTCTTCAGTTCATCAAGAGTAAAGGGGGCATCTTGCCCACAGATTAGAAGCAGAATCACTTCTTTCACTGACTCCACTACTACAATATCCTTTTTGATTTTTGATGGTCCTAATTCCGGATGCTTATGCTTTGACTTTTTAAAGTGGCTGATTTCATGAAGATGACGATTTTCGTCGATTTTACAGTTGGTTCGCTATGTTCAAGAATTCTTCATTTACCTCACACATTTTGTTTAGTAAAATTAAATTGATATTTCTCACAAAATCGAACATTTACGTGTAGTTTTTAGATCACAGCATAATTGCTCTCATTCCACCGCCTTATTGAATAATGCCAAACTATCAAACAACAATGACGAGTTCGTGTTTAGGCTGGAACACGTCTAGTCACGACGAAAAAATCCCCGGCCTCAAAAGCGACGTGATTCCTCAGCTTAGGCTATTTTCCATAGTTTTTAAGATACAAAAATCGCAGACCACTTAATCGATACGTTACTTTAATTGAATAATATTGATCATAAATGACAAATTCAGAAAAATTGTTGTTAGTCGGTACAGGTTGTAAAACGCGACATAAACAGATGGTCTCAAGACTTGTGTCACTGACTGTACATTTGAAAAATGAACAAAATCAAACTATTGTTATCCTATTGCACTTAAATTTATAAATATAATTATAATTTAAAGTTTTTTGATTAGACCAATTTCGGAGAAGTTATGGCCCAAAGTATGAAAATTACAAACTCCAAATTTGGGTCCAACAATCCAATTTTCAAAAAACATATACTCGCAATTTTTTATCTTCTAGTGCCCCTCTACAATAAACAATCATAAAAAAATGGTCTCCTCACAAATCGAACGGAAATGCGATTCTGAACCGGACTATACGATTCAACAATCCTATCCATATACAAAATTTACCGTTTTTTTTTTCATGGTTCATTTGGTGTTTAACGACGTACTCAACGGTTATGTTATGTAAATTTAACCATTTGGCTTATAATTTATTATCATTTTTCATAGAAAACCTACCCAGGACAATTCATGACCCCAGTGGCGTAACTAGGAATTATTTCGGGGGGGGTTATTAGGGTAAAGTGAGATGAGGGGACTGAAAGGGGTCTGGGGCAAAGCCCCAGCCGCCGGAGGCCATTTCGCCGAAGGCGAAAATTTTTTTCCCTTTTGTAATTATTTCGTGCCTTTTGGACTCAAAGAATACTACTCGAACCACTACTCATTTGTTTGTATTATATTGAAGTTACAGTGTTACAGTACCTAGGTATTAATAGTTCTCAATAAGAATTGCATGGAAATTGTGTTTTTAATGTTTTATGGTTGTTCAATATAATCTCAACATAAAGTGAAACATTGCGGTCACAAGTCACATACGTTATTGAAATTTCAATTCACAGACCGTGATATTGTAATATTTGATTAATGCATTTTTATTTATAGGTACCCTCACTTTTACTGGTTCGAGCGAAAGGTGTATTAGTTAAGCGAGCGAAGCGAGCGTTTCCACGAGACTCTTATGGCACTTCGTTCTGTTTTTTTTTTTTTTTTTTTGTTTTTTTTCGTACTAGACTCTTTTGGCACTTCACTATGTTTGCTTTTTGTTTTGTTTTTATGTCTGTCGATAGCGGTCGAACGGAAAGTCCGATCAACTTGAAATTTGGACCATCCACAAGCCTCGATGTGGATTTAAGGTGTATAGTTTTGAGGCAAAATCGTTCGAAAAGTTACAAAGTTACACTCAATAACTGTTTTTAACGGTGGCGGACCGCCGCGAAAACACTAGACAGAATGACAACGAAAATTCTTAGCAACGCGCATTGCATTCAACAATATCGGGAAGTATAATAGCTATGGAAATTAGAAAAAATTTTGAAATGCACATTCTTGAATTGTTGTTAATTGTTTTTATTAGCTTTGAGATCTTTTCGCCAGAACGTTCGTAGATATGGACGCGCTCGCTTATCAACGCGTCAAACAGAGCGTTTTCCTAGTTGTAGATGAACACATAAATAATATAATTGAATTATTGAAAGAAATTATATATCTTATCTAAGTGAAGTGGTATGATAAATATGACAATGTTGTTTGTAACGATTGTACCCACATTACACGGTTCAATACTTTCGTCAAACTTATTGAATTGTTTTGATTCGATTTTGTTCTTGAATTCAATAAGTTTGACAAAAGTATTGAGCCGTGTAATGTCGGCATTATACACGGAAGTGGTTTAAGGATCTTACAATATAGTATTAAGTAATTAATGTAGTATTAAGTAAAATCATTCTCGATGTAGTTTCGGGGGGGGTTTAAACCCCCTAAACCCCCCCCCCGTAGTTACGCCACTGCATGATGACCCTCTTGTGGTGTAGCCTACTAACTAGGTACTGTGGCATTTGGAATAGTTAGGCCTACGTAGGAATGTCCGAGGAATGTTAGTATGTTAGCATTCGCCTTCGGACTGAAAAAAATCTCGGGAAAAACCTTCCGTCAGGATCTGGATTGCCAGTGGCAGGTATCGATCCGGCGACCTTCCAAACTAGAGCTTCGCGTACCCAGCAAAGTCACCTTACGACCGTAAAAATGTGTGGTTATAATTTTTGAAATTTATGGTAGTGGGAAGGGAATCGAACCGGTGACCTTGTTCGTGTAGTATCTTCACTCACCAATGAGTGTTCCACCACACAACTTATCCTTATAAGTGTAGAAGGCGACAATCCATGGGAACTGATTTTCTTTGGCGTCGTATACTTTAGACCGTACGTCATCATTGTCTAGATTTGTTGTTGCAATGTCTTTTATCTCATTACCACTAGAATTAGTGTTAAGATTGCCTTCTGTCACGTCAAGGACCGACATTGTTGTGTTGTCAGAATCCGGCAATACAGAGGTCGCGTCGGGGTGCTCTGGATCTTCCTGGATTTCAGAAAAAATTAAAAACTTAACATGTATATATACTATTTTACATAAAATGTTAAAATATATATTTAAATTAGTATTTAAATATGAATCGTGAATGTGACCATCCAGCTCTCTGAACAGAAAAAAAAATCTGCACACTTCAGTGCTTTGTGTGCGTGTTTATTTCGTTTTGATTATGTATTCAATTCTCATAGTACACGACTATACTTATAGCCTACTCAAAGAGACGAAAGATAGTATGCTCGCCTACCGTGCTAAACACCCATTTCGGTCTTTTAAAACTGCTTTGTAATTGTTTTAAATTGTCCCAAAATAAAATTAAAATATCTCGTCACAATATAAAGAATTTAAACTCTTTTACGAAAGGTTTTTCATTCCAATAAATATTTCCATTTTGCAGATGTTCTTAATTAGGTGTGAAAGTTGTCCAGGAACTTCACATTTCAAAAGGTAATCAAGAACATCTGAAGAACGGAAATATTGATTGGGACAATCACTGATTCATATGTTTCGTATTTGAAATATCGATCTTTGATTGGTTATCGCTCACTCGTCGATGGTGTTCGACCTACAGGGCCTACAGCCTCCAGGGTTGGTTTAGTCACTTTAAATTAAAGTCCCGCACTGCAAATCAGTTTAGTTACTGAGTGGGTAGACTCTAAATGTGAATTTATTTATTTATTTATTTATTTATTTATTTATTTATTTATTTATAAGATAGAGCACTAAATTCTCTACAGGGTGGCATATTTTGATTTACATTTGGAACAATAATAAACAAATTTTAAACCAATTTTAACAGACCGAAATCGAGAGTGCCACAGGTAACGTGGACATACAGACAGCCAGTTACGAACTGGAGTAATGTTTGACACTTACTTCCGACGTAGTGTCCTCTTCATGTTGTGTGCTATCTTGTTCCTCTGTTGTTTCTTCCGGTTTATCAATGTCTCCATCATCTGTGACACCTGGTTCGTCTGTTCCTACTTCCGTGTTACTGATGATATCACCTGGTTCGTCTGAACCATCAGTGTAATCCGGTTCTTCTGAACCAACACTGTAATCAGGTTCTTGTGAACTATCGTAATGTTCAGGGTCTGAGACCTCGGTGGAACCTTGTCCATTTGAACTTTGTGTCATATCAATGTATTCATCTTGTTGCGAAGTGGTGTCGGTACCATCAGTACTTAGTTCGTCTAAAAAACTGTCAAAGAATTCTCCTTTTTCTTTCTTACCTTCTTTCTCATCGTAATATAATAAATTAGGATCATTGTACTCACTGAGTGTGGTCTGTTCGCGACCATAATCTGTTGTATTATTAGAATGGCAACAGCTCAAAAGTACAAATAAAAGTAATGTCCTCATAAATACAAACTGTTTTTAAAGTAGCAATTACAAACTCAACGTGAAAATGTTTCGTTGCTAAGTAATTATGAAAATAAATGAAACTATTGTCACTCGTTTTATTTAAAGTGTTGTTCAATGGAAAGCAGCGTAGGTATTAGTGATGACATCGGGTATCCGGAAATTATCGGGAATATGTTATTAATTATTATAAATCCCTTTTTTACCACCGAAGACATGATATGTACTGGTCGCCAGTTGGGTTATTCTGGCTTGTTTGGGTTGTCCTAAAAAATGGTTGAGAATCAATGAGGCTTGTTTTTGTAACTTTGGGAACTTTGTTATTCAGTCAGCATGGTAGCCTACACCTGTTTTATTTCTCTATAGCCTACACTACTTGCTATCAGCCCCCGGTTATTTCTCTATGCTATCAGCCACCCACCAGCCCATGAGCTGGGGGAAAAACTCAAATATTTGTATTTTAGATTCAAAATACTCAAATAAATGTATCTTGGACATAGAACAAGAACACACTACCATCATAATATTATACGCAGTTATTATTATAAGTCCATAGTAATTAATAATTATACTTTATATTTCACAATTTCATACCAACAAAATCAAATATATGATATTTAAAATAGCTACTACACGTCGCTCCGATGAAAGAAAGAAAAGCATATTTTAGAATAAGCATTTCATTTGAGTGTGTGTACGCGGAAAATGAATAGGACCACGGTGAATAGGACTATTTGGAAATACGAACATTTTATCACTAAACTAGGTTTTAAGAGACATAGTTTTATATTTTGAAAAGAAAATCGCTCGGAAAATCGTCCAAACATTCAAATAATCTGCCAAACAAAGCACACAGGAGTGCCAACTAACGTTTATCATTTTTCCTCTCGCTAGACGTTTTCATTACAGAAAGTTGGCACTTGGCAGTGACATACCAGAGGCCGTGTGTCAAAATGGCGACTGACGTGGAGGTTCCTCTGTTAGAAAATCAATTTGATCGTTTAAGTGTCGCTTCAGAAGAGAGTGTAATTCGTTCAAACGTTGAAGGGGAAGTGAACAAAGAAGATGAAGAATTCAATGACAAATGGGGATTCCAGTTGAAAGATTTGTATCGATTGGCACTTAGATTCTACAAAGGTAGGCTTACGCCGCCCCCCCCTTATGAGGTTGTCAATCGGCAAAAAGGCCTAGGATGTAGGCCTAGGACTCCCGGTTAAATTTTAAGAAGGACATCTAGACTGTCGTAGATCTAGGCTTAGCCCAGGTCTAGAGGCAGGAGGTTCAGATCAGTCAGGTGTAATTATACCTTATTTGTACTTGTACAAATGATGTCTTATTGTTTATATAGCCATCGGCCTAGGTAGGCTAGGCTAGTTCTTGTTGTTGTTTATTCCTTACAAGGCCGATGTAGGCCTACAATAGGTCTAGCGCAAGCTTAGGAATGATAACATTTATTTATTCAGGCTATTTATTTTTATTTAATGTCTTTTATATTCAGCTGTAAAACTGGTAATGGTAAACATAACATAAACTTGGGTCGTTAAGTACTTGGTGTTACCTTACGACACAGTGTACTAGGATATATGTGCTCCAATATTCATCCGATTAAGCCAAGAGTAGGCCTAATATCAGTGTTCTGGTAATTTTCCCGATTAGGTCCTCGGCTTTTTTGCACAATTGCAGTCTCGGAAAGTACTTGAAACACTTACCACTAGGCCTAGGTAGAGAGATCAATGTTTTCAAAATGAACTATTCCTAATCATATTGGATGACAACACGAGTGTGTCAGAATCAATCCAATACCAATCCTACGACGGCAATCCTATACTCTCTTAAAACCTTAATCATTTGTCTTAGTCATTCGTTATAAACCGAGCTTAAACCCAATCGAATATAATCAAATACTTTCTCTCTGTTTCAGATAAAGAAGGAAAAGCAATCCATCTGTCGTATCAAGATAAGTTGAAATTAGTTGCCTTCAAATGCCAAGTGAGCCATGGTTCCTACAGTGATAATCAAGATAATTTGTCCCCGCTAGGAGTCTTGGATGTAATTGGTCGTGATCGACGGCTGGCATGGCAAACACTCGGAAACTTATCTAAACTAGATGCTATGGTTGAGTTCGTTGAACTTCTTGATAAATCGTGCCCACTTTTTCGCCCATATATTGAAGCTAATAAGCGTGACATTGAAGAACGAGATAGAATTAGGTAAGTGTTAGCTTGTGTAAACCTTGTTAGCATTATTAAGCCGATTCTTACTACCTAATGTTTGCATTCATTGGCTGTAGCCTACTCTATGTACTCAAATCAACTCTTATCTAGAATTAGCTGTTTCTTTTCATTCAAGATCAGTTTACTTTTAACTCCGTTTTTGTGTAATCGAGTAGACTGATTAAGGTAGAGTAAAAACATTATTTTTGTCATGACTGTCGGACTGTAGCCCACAACTTTTAATTGTTTTATTGTAATTTGCTTCTAGCCGAGAAGAAGAAGAAATGAGAAAGAAAGAAGAAGAAGAGTTACGGTTAGAAGAGGAAAATAGGAAGAAGGAGGAAGAAGAAAGAGCTAAACAAGAAGCTCAAAGGTAAACACAGTTTACTATCTACCAAAGAAATCACACAAATTGTTTTCTTCTTCATTGTCCTCTGTTAAACAATCTCACATTCGTGGCCTCGGTCCCTATGTGGAAAACTAATAGGCTACACGAGTCCTGTGAGGTCACAGAATCTTGTTTGTTACCTTGAATCAGTGGCTTTGTTGGCTCGGAAGAAGTGAATTTTGGACGGAATTTAATGGACACCACAGCGGGAAAATTCAAAATAATAACGAATAAACGAAATTGATTTCTTTTTAGTTTTAACAAATTTGAAAGGCATCCAAGTACAGGACTATTGTGTTATTTATTTATTTACTTATTCACAGACTGTTACATGCCATTGGTATATTCCTTTTTTGAGAGGGGGGGAAGAGAGGAGTGTGAATAGACTTAAAATTAACACGCACAAACACCGAAACAAAAGTTATTTAAACAAATCTTAGACATTATGCATCTTACCCATTACCTTAAAGGGTTAAGGAACAAGTTCATTGGTTGCGCCGTTGTTTTCAACTAAGCTCGTATTCCAGACGTCAAATCCAGGAGGCGTTGAACCAGCAGACGTACACGCAATTCAAGTCTTATGCCGAGCAACAGTTTCCCGGCAACCCCGAGCAACAGGCTGTTCTAATACGGCAGCTACAGGAGCACCACTACCACCAGTACATGCAACAGTTGTGCCAACAGCAGGTGGGGCCCCCGGTCGCCGAAGAGACGGGACCCCTGCTCGCCAACGGGGGACCGGGGTCCGGATCGGAGGACAGCGACGACGAGGCCTCCCAAGGTGATAATAATGCTTTTATTTTCAACAGGATGACAAAATCCCACTAGTGCAAATTTACAATACAGTATACGATACAGTGCAAATACAATACAATGCAATAATACACCCGGAGATAGTGGAGATACCGAGACCGTTTGCGCTTTGTTTTGCGGTAAAGCGGTAATTTAGGGAAGAATCGTCTCTTGCTTGGAGCAACTAGAAACGATAGGTCCTTGTTCAAAGACGGCGTGTCTTGATGTGATTGGTCGGCTGTGATCCGGACGTTTTACGTGATTCCCTGTTTTCCCACCATAGTGATAATATGTGAAAGTTTCAGGTACTGGTACTTTTCATCAATGAAACGTATTATAAGAACATAATGAACATGTCATTCTAGTTACAAAATTATACAATGGATTCAACTTTGTAGAACAACACAAAATAATCCTTATTAAATATATTCCCTCCCACTAGACTTTCACACTTTTCAATATGCACCTCCGTATGAGCAATGACAATTTACTTCCATTATGCCCATATGATTCAAAGTTAATTTCAATGTTTACAGATACATGCCAAGGTCTCTAAAAAATTCTATCTTGGTAGTATGTATGTACCTTCATTGCTACTGTGATTTTATTACTGTTAGTGTAGCCTACTTGTAATGTTAGGATAGCAAATGCTAATGCGTTGTGTTTATTTTTCCAGCTTCAATGTGGACACGCAAGGACATCAAAGAGTTCAAAGAGTCGATACAGAAAGAAGGCGGTGATGCTATTATCAAGGTGAATTTTTTAGTCAATGGCTTTTATTATACAGTACTGGTACGCCTACTACTACTACTTAATAAGTGCTCTCGTGACACAAAACAACTCAAAATGCATCCATTTAATTTATATTGGCCACTCAAAAAATAAACTGTGCATTATGGTGGCAAGAAACTTAACTATTACGAGAAGGCGTTTAGCTGTCAATTGTTCATTATGTCTTTATTGTTAATAGCGTTTCCCAATGGGTTGCACTCGCTGCGCACTTGTGTGGCGGTTGTATTGTTGTTCTAATCGTCAAAGGCGCACACTCGGTACGGTTCAGTGCAGCCATTAGGTGTCTGCATTTCGCACGACATTTAAAAAAAAAGAAACTCGCGTAAAACGTGAGGGGAGACTGTGTCGTAACGAAGCCCGTCCCGCAGGTGGGCCACGGGGAGACGGTGACGGTGAGGGTGCCCACTCACGAGGACGGCACCTGTCTCTTCTGGGAGTTTGCCACCGACTCATACGACATCGGCTTCGGCGTCTTCTTCGAGTGGAGCAAGCCGGAGAGCAGCCAGGTCTCGGTGCACATCTCGGAGTCCGAGGACGATGACGAGGAGGAGGAGGAGGAGGACGAAGGTAGGGGTGAGGGGAGGGGGCACTTGTAAAGTTGATGGGGAACCCGACAGCTTACCTGGTTGGTGACTGCAGGTGTCTTGTCTGAATAGGGAGCTTGCAATAACGTCATTTCCGGTATCGCACGGTAGCCATACTGAGGTACTCTGTAAACATTTGTTTACGTTCTTCCGACACTGCATTGTTGCAATATTGCAGATGTCCTTTTACTGACATATCAACTGTTTTCAAACGAAGGTTCCGTATTATTAAATACCTTACTAACCAGCTAGTTACTAAGGTATTTGGTATTATGACTGAAAACAAAATAAGAACGCGTAAACTCTGTTTGAATTGAGGACAATCATTTGCATGTGTTATCATTTTCTTGAACTTTTACCTGCACCCATCCATCTATACGGCTTGAAACTGTGATATTTCCTGGATAACCTATGTGTCTTCTATTGACAGAACAAATGTAGGCCTAAACAAGCAATGTGTACCTCATAATGGCTGCCACGTGACGTCTAATGAGAGCTACCTATATAGGATATAAGAGATTTAAAAACTGAATGGTAAATTTGATAGTAAAATTACCTTCTCTGTTGTCTTTAGCGTCTTGTCCCAGTGTGATTTAGATCGACACGAGGTGTCTCGGTTCTATTCAAAATATCTCTCCCGGTCTAAACGTCATGGTTTCATCATCGCCGTCTCTGTTTGTCGTCTGTACACAGAGCTGACGGGCGATGACCTTGAGCGGGGCTCCCAGAATCCCGCGGCTCCGAAGCCGATCGATCTCAGCAGCCGGCCGCCCACGTCCATCGTCGTGCCCGTCTACCGCAGGGACTGCCAGGAGGAGGTCTACGCAGGTACGTTCTCTGTCCGACCGGTCCGCTCGCACGTCGTTTCTGTTTCGTTTTAAGCGAGTTTGTTGTTTTTTCATAGCTGTTATGGTTCAAATTTGTTGGTATTTTCTAATTTTTTTTTGGTGGGGGGACAGTATTACTAAATTTTGGAATCGTAACAGAAACTAAATTTAAAATCAATTGTTGGTATTGATTTTAAATCTAGTGGATTTTATTCCAATTTTTCAGTTTATGTAAGTAGGTGCCAATCGGCTGGAATGGTATACATATTACATAGGCTATAATGTGAGGAAAGGATCCAACAGCTTACCTTCGTGTAAGATGACGGATTTGCTAAAAAACTCGCAAATCCGTCATCTTACACGAAGGTAAGCTGTTGCATCTTTTCCTCACATTATATACAATTTTTCAGTTTATTTAAATTTCAGTTCTATTTTGGAATCAAGATTTTTGTCAAGATTTTATAACATTGTGTTGATTTTAAATTTAGTTTAAATTGTTGTTTGTGCACATAATTTTAGTTCTTTTGTGGAAACAAGATCTTTGTCTTTTTTTCATAACCTTATTTGAAATAGGTAACTTCAAAATTGTATGCTTGTCGTAATTTCTTCTTATTTTCCGCCCCTCTTATTGAACTTAAATATTAACCAACTTGAAAAGCATTGATATTAAACCTTATTCATGTCCAGGTTCGCACGTTTACCCAGGCCAGGGGGTTTATCTACTGAAGTTCGACAATTCCTATAGTCTATGGCGATCGAAGACACTCTACTACCGAGTATACTACACGCGATAAGCCCTCGGCGCTGGAACGAACGCTGTGATTGCGAAACGCACATCGCGTTTTGACACGTACAGGTTTTCTCACAACTTAAATATAAAATTAAAAAACGACGTCATATCGCGCGGCGGATAGAAACCGCAGAACGCCAACGTTGCGTTCTCTCCGTGCACGACCGTACCAGCGAGACGTTCCCGCTCGTGTCGAACAGTCGTTGAATGTGCCACACACACACACGCGCCGCGGGATACCTCGCAAGTCGTAAGTATTGCTGCGCGCCGACGTTGCAGACGGACGGACGCGCCTGTGCCTGCTCTGCTCACTGTCGCTAAGTTTTCGACACGGGACGGCTTGAGGTGGTTACCACAAACGGAACTTTGGCACAGGTTGTAAACTAGACCTTTAACTTCCCGTTAATAGTAAACTGTGCTAGACAAAATCCATCATATTAGTTTGTCCCAGTTACCAACCAATACTTCTTCTTTGGTAGTTGCATAGAGCAGATGGTAAGGAGACAAAGAAGTTTGTATAGGCCTACCATGTACAGACACTACGTATTTGCATAGTTTTTTCAAGTTGTATGAAGGCAGCTAATTTCCGTAATGCCATTCGTCAAAATTGCTGAATAGTGACTAGTGAGTTCTACTAGTGAGATCGATCGGCTTCAGAGCCACATCGTGCAAAATGTAATATATTTTGTACAAAATGTAATATATTTTGTACGAAGGCCATAGAGACAATAATAAACCGCGTTTAGTTGGTAGACGTCGGGTCGTAGTAAGTTACATGTCTTAGCATCTAGTAGAAACGTTTGTTGCAACCACCTCAAACCTTTCAGCGTGTTTGTGTTAAATATTCCTAGTGAGTAAACCTGTGTCATAAGTGTACCTACCATTCATGTTTCACCAGTTCATAAAGGGGCTGCTGTTGAATGTCAAAGTTACAATGTCAGATTTGTAGACCACATTGACTATTCTAACGTCAATGCAAAATTCTATAGATGTATCAGAAATAGTATTGTAACAGTTGACAACCAGAGCAGGCCAGATCAAGAAGCTAATTTATACTGGATAGCAAGAAAAATGAATGGCTGAAAAGTCATCATTGCATAAGAGGAAAAAAAAAACTGTCCTGATGTTCGCAAGTATCGCTGTTGAATACGTACTGAACGTTGATGACTAGTGTTGAATACACATTACGTATTCGACTGTTTGTCGTACACAATTGTAAGCATACCTTGATGAAGTGTTGCAAGAGAAGTACTAGTGGGAGGCAAAGAAACAAGTAGACCAAAGAAAAACAGTGCTGACATTTTTGCAAATTTTGTAAGGTTAGTTCATGACCTAAAGTTGTATATTATTTGAAAATATAGTTTGTAAATAAGAATCGTTTTTCATTTAAATATGTCTTATATTTATGGATTGGAATAGGCCTACAGTAGAGATCTAGGTTATGTGTTTCATTCTTTCTTGCTACTGTATTTCATTTCAAAATCGCATACAAAAACTCATCAATTTTCATTATAAAAAATCCTAAATGTCAGAATATTGTAAACTTTAAATCAAGGTTCCCATTTTTGCAATAAAAAAAATAAAAATATAGTATACGAGAAAACGAAACCTCCCTGCTGGCGATCTTAACTTAAATCATTTAAGAAAACTTGTTTACATGGGCCTAGTTACCCAGTTCATAAGTTAGCTGATACGTGTAGCGATTGTTGACTGAGGCCCCCATCGACTACAATAATAATGCTGTGTTTCGGCAAAGAATGAAGGAGACAAACGGGTTACCTGATATGCCACAAATATGGTATCGTATTGGAACTTTGATATTGAACAGCATCCCTAATTAATTATAGTAAGCTTTGTATCTTTTAATACAAGTGTTGTGATTCAGTATCACAAAAATGTATCTAGAAATACAAAAAGGGTGTTTCTGTATTATACAATACATAATATATATTTTATGTAGAGTAAAAATATTTCAAAGTTTGATAAATGTTTAACATACTTTTTACTGGGCGTTTTGCTAGGTATGGTTCAAGTTTAAAAGAACATTTATGTAGCCATGGAATAGGCCTACTGAAAAATTGCTTTTGTAAATACAAATCTAAAATAAATTTGCATACATTAGGCTACCTTTTATGATGTGCTTAGTTTCCATTTAGATTTGTTTTATGTATGTGTATTTAACTTAAAAGATTAATTTATTTTTAACTAAGGTTTTTGCATACAAGTCGAAAACAATAATATATTCAGTTGTCACCACGGACATTGAATGTTGGCTAACTTGGCACAATTGTGGCTATATTAATAGAATAAGTCGGGTCATTACACAGAAGGTTAATGAATTGTGACACATGCTGTATCAGTAGGGGACCCATATTATTAATAGATCTGCCGAGGTATTACCGTGTAATATTTTGCCTGCCAGATTTACTGACAATGCATGATTTCCTTGGTGACAGCTGTACATACCATTTTGTTTGTTGCATTCCCAATGCGGACGATTGTACTCGCTAGTATTTATTACAGAAACACACCAGTCATGTACAGTTGTTACAAGTTAGATGGCAACATGTTACAATGCCGTGGTCAAGTTGCATGTACCCACCACTGGTACTACCCAGTATGTATGTTTGTATGTATGCCGAAAGATCTGACCATTCGGTGCTGTGTAGCTATGTTAATAATAGTACTGGGTTACGTTTTTAGTACGCTGAAAAAGGGGAGAAACAATTTAAAAAAGAATCGAAGTAGAATTTAATGAAATAGAAAAAACGTGTACAAATGTCACATACAAACACAAAACAACACGTGGTGGTTTATGAACTGCACTGTACAGAACAGTACTGTAGAATGTTTATCAGCTGACTTAAGATTATAAAGGTACCTCAATATACTTGATTCTCTCTTGCAATAATACAGGCTGGAGTTCACGTCGTTGGTACAGTAGATGTGTCCTAATTTTGGATGCAGTTTTCACTGGAGGGAATCATAAAGTAAAGCTGTTCATGCTACGTAGTAGGCTACCAATGTTTTGTTTCAACAGTGCAGCGCTGTATCGTCTTTTCAACTTGCATCACTAAAGTAAAGTAAAAGGGTTTAGAGTAGGGATGACTTCGGTTAACCAGAAGCTGGGTCCAGTTTCCGTGGCGGTCATTTGGCTTTTTGTACATCGCTGCACCTGGATTTGCCGTGCGGTACCGGCGACAGATTTCATACCTTCGGCTTCAGGGTTTCGTGTACTCTTAACCGCACACCCACTACTTCCCTTCTCAAACTTCTCATTTTCTCGGACACACTTTTGCCTTGACTGGGAGTGGTTAGATCGTAGACTCAATTCGTAATGTTGAAAATGGAATTAAACGGACAAAGATTTGTCAAATCAAATGGCAGTAATTTTACTACCCGATGTCATCCAAGTTGACAGTATTAAATCATTCACTACTGTATTAAGGAATATTCAATGGAATAGGGTAGTTCCACTATTGGACCTGACAAATTAACAATTTGTTCTTTAGTCATACTATCTAGAGATGTGTGAATTTAGCATTTTGGCCTGTAGATGCTAATTCAAAGAATATTGAGGATTAAAAGTTATCCAACGACAGCAAAATCAGGAAAATATGCTGTACATTTGTTAGCCAGCCTCAGCTTTAGGTGCACATTTATATTTCTTTCTATAGTAATTATTATTGATCAAAGTAACGACCACGATAGTAATATTTTACCTTTGGGCGATATGTTCTCACAGTTTTGATTTGATTTTGCATTGTTGAGATATGAGAACAAAACAATCATTATTTCTTGCAGTAAAAACCTGGGACTACCCCTTTGTCTAAAGACTTTTAGTTAGCTGTATTTCCTTATGTGTAGAGGTTTCAATGTGGTTGGGGGAAGGTAGGCTGGCTCTAAGTAGCATCAGCCTTGCTGGGATTGTAAGGGAGATGCTGGTTCTTCAAATCATCTTCTAGGAAAGTGATAAATAAAAAGTTGTACGACGTTAGATGACGGCAATACCTCCAGGGATTGGTTTAAAATGTGGTGGGTCAATGATTGCCATTTATACTTATTATATTAGGTAATCAGTTTTCATTTTCACGAAAGCAAGCTTGAGCGTGTGTAATTATTAAAACACTTCTGTAACCTTGGTCACAATTTATATTTTAAGATATTGAGCGAAAGACTGTTTCCTAATTGTTGCCCGCAGCCAACTGGAGTCTGGCTCTAAATAGAGTCAATACAGTAGATACAAATAAAAGATGTACTAGTTAAAGCCAATGTGTATATACATAGCCTTATAAAGAATCGTGGATAGAGAGGCCAAAAGGCTGAGGTGTAAATAGGTTTAGGAGTAAATCCCTTGTATTTTTAAACCTAATTACAATGAATTTAGTGACCCAGGTTACAGTTTATTATGATGTGTTTTTAATAACTGGGCTCAACTCTGGGGTAGAACGTGCTGTCCTTAATGCGTCGGGTCTTTCGTTGCAATCTGACCTCGAATGACCTTTGTTTTGCCGTTGTGCAATGCAGTAACACCGTGTGGGGTACAGCACTGTTCATATTATACATGAATATCCCATTTTGTAATTGTTTGTTTAGCGTTTACTTACATATTAGTATTAATATTCTACTTTTGTGGATGATGATTGATGAAAGATGTTTAAATTGTTATAGAGGTCAATTTTTGAAGGTAGGGCTCAACTTCTTCAACTGTGCTTTTTTTTGTATTTTGCAACAGTTTTAGGTCATAGGGTTTGCCTGTAGATAGCAGCACCAGTGAAAGTCGCTTTGTATCCTTAAAAAACATCAAAGATGTTATAAAGACATTAGCTGATATTATGCAGTCTAATAATATGGTATTGTGGTATTGCCTATACATATTTTAATGATTGATTGATATTTGGGCTTAATGTCTCATATTTTTGCAACTTGGCTAATCGAGACGATACGTATTTTAATATGTAGGTACTCGTACCTAGTTACAAAAACATGGTATATACTGGTAATGTAACTGTTTTAGAGCTTTGAATTTTAATGGTGTAGTAAAGGTCGGTTTACACAAAGGGTGAACAAAGTTGAATCAAGCCAACAGCATTATGGCATTCACACATCTTCATAAGATTTAAGGAAAGGATAGCAACATTAACTCTTGTACCGGTACCTAAAATTCTTAGCCCAGTCAATGAGTGGCGACGTTTTATAAATCCGACAAATGGTAGTGATGCTAAGTAAAACATTTAGGAAAATTCGTGCTAGGAACAAGATCTTAAACCTTAGGAAAGTGTGTGAACCAACATATGTTTCTACTATTATGTTCTTATTGATATTTTCAAGTTGAAATGCTGATATATTTGTAGTTATTGCATTGTGTAAAAACCCAAATCACATTTATTATAAATTAGTTAAAATCTATTTTATTTATTTCGATTTATTTAATTAATTAAAAAGACTTTTAACACTAAGCAGTAAACACCATACCATACCATACCCAAATCTTCTGCCGAGACTCCGTCAATAGTTAGAATTATACATACATTTGAATTAACAATTAACTGAGTTTGAATTAACGAGGGACTATTTTACAGCCATATTGCATTGATTTCTGATGTTACCAAATGCATTGGTGCTGCTATCTGTCTGCAAAGTCGCAAATTAGTACATATTTATCGAACACAAGCCAATATAACGTCAGTGATCATAATAGGTAGCTACGCAGTTGCTGCTTGTCTTTCCATATGAAATCCCAGCCCGATAGAAGTTAGCCCTTACTGCTCTGTGGTTAGCTGACAGCCAAAGTTACGTGTTTACTTAGCTACCAGTATCTAGATATTTTGGAGATGTTACAAACACGTATCTAAGAGATGCAACTGTCATTGACTCATTTTCCCATTGCGCGAGGAGGGTTTTGCGCCGCACACACAGCGAGATACACGCTGGCTAACCAACGGCAGAATTAAGGCTGATTGGAAGGCACGCTCGTGTCTGTAGAATTTTGCCTTTTTAAGCAAATACATTATATTGGAGTATTTCAATTTGTCTCTGTTTGAAAAAGCTTTAGATGTATTATTGCATTGGCTGCTAATTGGTTGGATTCAAAGTCATTCGCTGTGTGCGTAATGTGGTGCTGAATGGTCATTCATATTTATAGACTATAGTATACAATATACATACACACAAGCGATAAAAAAAAAATACCATACCTACACAAGTAATACTACATAAAAAAAATACATTAGAAAATTAGGGCTGCCCAACGATATCGATAATAGATAAATAATTCGATATCGATATAGAATTAATATATCGTACATACCACGATATCGAACTTGTGCCTAATAAGCTAATTAATACAAAAAACCGATTACGTATCACGTCACGCCAACCACACCATCGCTGTTTTGTGTGGATATTTTACAATTTGAATAGTACAACAAACAAATTGACACACATAGTAAGACATTTCAAAGCTAAAATATTTCTTTACGTAATATTGTTTAAAGAATGACCTCTAGCTGGCCTGTAAATCCTAAAAACAGACGAGAAAAGTTTCGATGTGGCGATATCGCCGATATCGATACGTCACTTGAAAACTTCGATATCGCGACGCGATATCGATATTTCTTCCCGCGATATCGATACGATTTTTTTTATCGTTGGGCAGCCCTATAGAAAATGCATTTCCAGTAAATGGCAGTCATTAGGTCATTGTTGTTCTTTGCTTACGGCCATGATGCTATTGAACGTAAGGAATTATTCGTGAAACGTTAGTGCTAATTGCATCGCTTAGATACAGTGTAGCCTACATATTGTCTCCATGGGTTCATACTAGGGGTCAACAGAAAGTATGTTATTATTTTATTTACAGAATATTCTGTAACCATTATACAGTATATACGTATTATTATTCTCAGACCTGGTATACTAACAAGATTCTTTGTTGTGTTGTACTAAAGTACTACTATTATTGTTAATTGTTATACGTACGGATATAAATTGAATTGATTGTACACTGTAATTGTCTTAATTTGCAGGTGGTGTATATAATACCCTACATACTATAAACGGTGAAAATCCATATATGTACGTAAAAGGGTACACCTAGATTGCGCAAGTGTTAATAAATGCTGTTTTCAACTGTAAAACAAATAGTATGACAAGTGTATGTACTGTACTCATGTTATCTTGGAAATGAATATTTTTCACTTGTTGAACGGGCTTAGTTTTTACCCCTGGATCGAGATTGGCAACATTCATGGCCGAGCGCGTAGTCTCGACTCGAGCCCTCTCGGCATCGCCCAATCACAGCCTTCCGCTTGGCAATGCCGGTCCGTGGTTGGGTGCGGCTGCATTGAGGAAGGCTCGAGTGTTGATTAAGTTATTGGTCTCAAGACAAGGTATATATAATAACTAATTATACACTTTGTGTAATTAGTAAAATGTCCTATACTTTCACCATTTATGTTACCTTTTTACAGCATTCATAACAAAATAAATAAATACCTCCATTTTCCAGAAAATAACTTTTAGATGAACTTAATTCATTTAACAAAGAACTTGAACTGTTATAAACAAAAAGTTCATTATTTGACTGTGAAGTGTGAACTGAACTTTTAACAAGTTCATATTAACAACGAACTTGCACAACACTGTAGTGATTATGCCCACCCGTTCTAAAACGGAATGATAGTTTCCCTCGACATTAAACTGGGTACAAGTACGAAGCATTTAGTACTTAGTGCTGTACGCTGGTGCGAATTCCCCGACTTTGTTATACTCCGATTTAGCAATCTCGGTTTGGTAGCCATGGCTTAAACATTACATTTGAAATGCATGGCAACCATCATGTTTGCAATGTAGCATGTAGCATTTAACAAAGAACTTGAACTGTTATAAACAAAAAGTTCATTCTCACACCGGTTCACACCGGTAATCGGAGATTACCGGTGTTTCTCATCAAGATATAACACCGGTAATCGGAGATTACCGGTGTGCAAGTTAGGACTGGGAGTGGGATGGGAAATATTATAGTAACTTATACACAGTTGTAAGATCAAAAGAAACATATATTATTCAATGTAAAACTCTTTAACACGAAATTGAAATGGTACATGGTCGAGTGATTAGTGTTCGTTTACATTACCGATTTTTTTTGTTTTGGTTAATTTAATAGTAATTGATGTAATAATATTATCGCTTTCAATTATGTAATTGTAAAATTTACTACTTTCTTGGCATTTCTTTGAGTTGTACTCTAATAATAATACTACCTAATCAATACAAACGTAAAACGTAGCCTAAGCGATTCTTGTTGCTTTACGTCTCGATTATTGTAATCGTTCTGTTCCGAGACGGTGAGGGGTGATAAATGAAAATGAAGGACAATTACAAAAAATAGATGTGCCTTATGCCATGTGCAATACAAATCCACTTCACTAGGTTGCCGTATGCTTGGGACGTGGGCCCCAACCGCACGAGCCACCGCGGACAGCTTACGAGAAAGGGTTTTGAGACTAAATGCATGAGTGCTAGTCACATGTATTTGATGTCAATGCCACCTCAAGTTGTGCAATAATACAACAGTACTTGTTCTGTACGTTCCTATACACAAGTACATATATTTGATATTAAAGCATTTTTTAATTTTTTTTTATAGAACACATAATTAACACAGCAGTCACCTTTGTTCTTGAATTCAACTATGCATGATGATGATATTTGGGTTTTACATCTCATATTTCTACAACTTGGCTAAATTCAACTATGCAGCTGTTATGAAAGTATTGAAACATGTGATGCTGGCGTGACTTATGTACAGTACAGTACACACTCCTAGATTTACGAGGAAACATTATTTTCTCTCTTTAGAAATCGTATTCTGGGCTCTGTAGCCATCCAGTGACTCCATTTGATGTGACTACTTCTCTGTACTAAAACATTTTCCCACCACCTTCATAGTTCTACGTTCACCTTCACGTAACGTACGACTACTGTACAAGCCTATCGTACTCACATTATGAACGTAAATGTTACTATTTTGGCACATTCAGGCCGATTGAAAACATTATTTATCATTAGTAGACGGTGATGCAAAGCAGGTAGTGGTGTCATGGGGGATATACAGACATTCAAAAGGCAAACAAATTACCTCCATCAGAATATCTAAAAAATATATTTGGGGTACGTATGACGTATAGGTAGAGATCCTTGTATTTCGCAATGCGCGATAGCGCGAAATCACTAGAAACGTGCAGCAGTTGATATATGTTGGCATGACAGTCTGTTGTGAGTCCAAAAATAGTGTTTTTGAATTGCAAATAAAACAAAATCCCGTGTATATGCGAAATAGTATAAGTTTACTGTTATAAAAACGAAAAAGACTGGAGCTGTTGAATTGACGCGAAATCGCCGAATTTCTGCCAAAAACGTAATTTTCAACAAAAAAACAAAAAAATGTTGATGTGTTAATATTGTGACATATGGCTTGAACATGAAAGAAAAGAGAGACAAAAGACAAATAACATACTCATGTTCAGCCCAAGAGTTAAGACAGATAACATACCGTACTCTACACTCCCGGTACCCAGTGCCAACCTGGCTGCACGTGTATACGGATGGATCTGCAACACCACCTAAGGGGCTTGCGGGAGCAGGAGTGTATTGTCAGGTTTTTGAAAAACACACTGCGGCTGGTAAATTTGGAACAAACTTTGACGGGGAAATGGCAGCCATCCACCTTGCACTAACCGAAGTAGGCAATATTAAGCCATCACAGCCAGTGGTGATCTTGGTAGATTCAAGGGCAGCACTACAAGCCTTGATATCTCAAAGAGATACAGATTGTGAGATAACAGTAGCATGTAGGGAAGAGTACTACAAGCTCTACGACAAAGGCTGGCAAGTATGTCTTCAATGGATCCCTAGTCATTGCTCAATAGTGGGAAATGAAAAAGCCGACTACCTGGCAAAGATGGGAGCTAAATTGAAACAACCTGAAAAGGCAATCTCACTGCAGTCCATCAAGTCTACAATCAATAACCAAGTCAGCTTAGAGTTAAAGAAACAGTATGAAGTAATTGCGCGAGGGAAAAGATGGGAACCGCTTATAAGGAAGGAGAAAATGAACGCAAGGAAAATTGATAAGGAAGAAAGAAGGGTGTACGTGGCAAATTTCCGGATGGACACCGGCCACGACTACCTGCAAGCCCATCTGCACAAAATAGGAGTGGTGGATACGAGAACATGCCCACTCTGCAAAGAACAAGACCAGGACGCGGAACATCTTGCGACATGTGTCTCTTTGACAGCAGAAAGGGATCTAATGGAGGGGCAAAAGATAGCAAGGAGGAAATATGTGGCAAACCTTTATTGGGCAACTAGGCAGAGAATGGCATAAGTTCCAACTCTGGGTGTTCGAAAGAAGAAGAAGAAGAAGAAGGGTACTAAAAATTGCATTTCATTCCGTAAGTAGAATCCTTACTGACTGTATTACCTTCCATTTCCTTTTTTACTATCATGGTAGACCTACGCGACAATGTAGGCATGCCACATACGTTAAAATACTAGATACGAATTAGATTTGGTAAATTAAAATTGAAACACCGCCAAAAAGCTGATATTACTGTTCAACAGCAAAATTTGGATTTAATAAAACGAAATATGCTAAAAAATAAAACCATTTACAAGGATCTCTACGTATAGGCTTACATAATTACCTACGAAAGCACTCTCAAAACTCTTGAGGCAGTTGCAATGAAGAGATCGAAACAATTCTGGGGCTGTATGCCTTGGATGTGGCTGGGGGTCCCTCACCAAACCATCCAATGTATAAAAGCATGCACTTTTCCTTAGCAAGCACCATAAATTGCTTCATGATAACACTGAAATTAGGCAAACACCCACTAAAGGGGAAATGCATTCAGGCATAATTCAGGAGGCCTGTCTCTACTGGTTGACCAGATCTTACATGATGGCCTGATTAAGCCAAATGTGGGCATATGATAAAAAAAAAAAAAATAATTCAGGGAGAAGTAGAAATTAAAGAAAGGTACATTACATGTTGATTCTTTCTTGTTTACCAAGGACATGGAAAGATTTTCCTTTAACTTAACGTCTATGGTGTGGCTACAATGCCTACTTGTGACTACAATGCTACAATATTGAATACAGAAAACATTAAATTGTCCACAGTGATGAGTATATACGTATTTGGGTCTACACATGAGCACTACTAAGCATTTTTACCATGAAACTAGACAAGTTTATAACTTGTGGCTTTGGGCCAAATGTAAGAATACGTGTTTGTAGGTATATCAAGTCTTTATCCCTGTTGATCCTGATTGTCAACAATATTGACATACTCAAATCTGAAGGGCATTTTCTAACACTAAGTTATTTTTACTCTTGTGTTACTTTGCAAAATTGTGTGTAGCCTATGTGTGTGTTTTGATGTCATTTTTATTTTAGGATTGCATGCGCAATTTCTTGTGAGCCCAACTTTCTTGAAGACTAGCCTACCAACTTTCGAAAGTGTGTGAACTAGCCTTGATATGAAGCAGTCTGTTAACGTTGAAAGACACCAGTGGTGTGTGTATACATACGTAGTAATCTTGAAACAAGGCAGCCTGGATGGTTGGTCTATTCTATTCCATCCACCTCCTGCCCTGAGGTTTAAACAGTTAATCAACTTCGGAGACAGCATCTGGTACCTTAAATGCAATGAGTGTTTTTTGTGCAGAACTTCAAGAAAATTGATTCCAAATTTGTATTTATGAAATGTTAGGGCGGTAATGTATGCAGCGACCTCTGTGTCGTCATGAAGTTTTGTTTGAAAATCTGTTTACGTGGATTATCGAGCTCCGGGCGTGCAGTTCTTGCCCTTCGTCTGCCGATCGAGGCGCTTTTGAGTGTTGACCATTTGCAGCACGAACGCGTACACAGAGTTGAGTTGCAACAGGCATTCGGAGCAGATCTTATCTGGAAGGCCGTCTCCTTCGTACATCTGAAAACCAAAATACCTTGAAGTTGTATTTTGGGGTGATCTGGTGAGGACTGCTTCCCAAAAATAGTCGAAACCAATCTGCATTTAAAAGCTTGTACCTGTATGGTTCCGGTGACAACTTTAAGCTTCTTCGGCAAGGGGTCGTCAGCAGGGTCTTCGGATACGTAGTTGTACATCGATTGTGTTCCCGGGTTCTTCGTGCACAGGCGACAAGTCTTCATCATTTCCGCTCTTCTCTTCAATATAGCATCTCTGTAACGATTAGGGAAAAACCCATTTTAATACCATATTGGACAGTGCCAGGCCAGTCATTGAATAGATAAATAATTGGCAAGCAAGTGGCTTAGAAATTCATAGGACTCTTTCTGGGGTTGATGGTGTTACCACCTTTACTGTAAGCTGGAATTTATTCCTGGGCAGTGATATCTGGTTTGATTGGTTAGCTTAGGCTATAGGCCTAATAGAACTATTCTACTATTATTATTCAGGTACGTGTAGGGCTGTTAGTCACTTTAATCGTGAACGGCAGAATGTCCCGGAAACTTATAATGTAAAATTACGATTCTTGGTCGAGTTGCAGAGTAGGCGGGTATGAAGGTAAATAGACATCTAGATAGTCAAGCCTGGTTCCCAGTGTGGTCATAAGCATAGAGATGGACCCAAGGAGATAGGACTAGGGGCCTACTGTCTAGGTCTAGTGTACCACCGCAATACCAATACCGCAATACCTAATTTCTTGCATGGCACTGAAACATGATGCCTAGTGATGGCAATTTCTTTTCGAAACATGTTCATCTTACAGTTTAGACCCAGGCCCTAGGGCTAGGCCTAGGCTTAGCGAAGCCTACCTGGAAAGTTTTACGGTGAGCTGGGCCTAGGCTACCAAGACTAGGCTAGCCTAGCCTTAGGCCTAGGGCCTAGGCTAAGCCTAGCCTTAGGTCATGCCCCCCTGTCCCTTCGACCTACTTACCTTGATCTGGTATAAAACTGATACTTTTCTGTTGAAGAGGTCTTTTGTTTAGGCATTATGTATGAGTTATTTGGTAATTTGAGTACCCTGTTATCTAGAGCAGGGTCTTCAGAGATATTTTTGACGTTCGTTGTTGTACCCCTTTCGCCAAGGCCTACAATTTGACACTTCACAAAATAAAATCACAACAAACAAAACTGGCTTAAACAACAAGGCGGTGCATAGCTTTAAGTCATCAGATTTTACTGTAATTTATATGAAAATGTTATGATTTATTTGAATATTAATCATCTATTAATTTCCCGTTCATATTTAATAATCACATGAGTAATAATATCGCAGATAATATTTAATAATCAAATAATCGCAAACAACAACAGCAACAACTTTTCCTCCGCCATGTTGGATTGTGGTAGAACAGCAGGTAGAACTGTTCTCTAGAGAAAAAACAACAAGAAGCCAAAACCAAACGATAGAACTGCACACTGCACTGTAGAGGAACGGTACCTACTTTTTGGAAGGAAGGTTTGTGAAATGTTATGTCACAGTCTGTAGATAGTGGGAATTCACAATACGTAGGTTAGAGACAGTTTGGCACCTAGCCAAGTCACTAGGCCAGAGGGCCTAGGCCTAGGCCTACCTTTTGGATTTCAGGGTCTAGACCCTATGGCTTGAGGCATTGGTCTCCTCTCCTCTGAAATCGTATAGGCCTAGGCCTACCCCAAGGTCTAACCATTTAAACACAAACAAGTTCCCCAGGCCTAGGTCTACCTTGAAGCTGGTGCTAAAAGAAAAATGTCGTGCCAGGACACGAACTTGGGTCACAATACTGATTAATCAAAATCAACACTCGTTAAATCCAATTTAGTGAGGGTAGTTACACAGACTAGCCTAGGGTATCCAGTACCTATTCAAAGTTTGATAATTTCTTTCAGCACCCCCCTTGTCGGCTGACTGACGTCAAGCTAAATCTGCGGCAGGTAATACTGTCTCAACATGTGGTTTGAAATCATTCCCGCTTTCTCCATCATCACGGGGGCATTGATGATCCCTGGTGTTTCCATCTATTACATACACAAGGGGGTGCTGGGGAACCCGTTCCGTCGGGAGTTGCACTACAGATGGCAACGCCACATGTACCAGCGCGACAGGAGGCTTAGAGACAACCCCTATCGTTCCAACGGTCTAGAGGTTATCAAGGACTAACATTCCCAGCGTGGATGTTACTCAAATCGATTAGTAGTCATTGTATTGTAAAGTTAATTGGTTACCATTGTTCAGTTACAGCCAACAACTAAACATCATCCAGTATTTTATTTGGTGTTAAACAACGTTGATACTCGATGACAACTAGGTCACACGACGTCAGAACATCATCTACTTTTTTTTTAAATCTTTATTTAAAACAATTTATTATTTATTTATTTATAATGCCAAATTTACTTTACTACGATGACTTTTGTGTAGATGTGCATCAAGCAGCATTCTTGATGATTGCTTGTAATTTGTAACATATGAAGTGTAATAAATGCAATATTAATTTGTTTTTAAAGCCTAATTATTATTATTTTTAAAATAATTATTGGCAAACGCTTTTGTGACCTAGTTGCCACAGAACGTTTTTGCTGCACCCGTAATATGTATCGAAGTCTTCTCTGACCACTCCGAGCACACATCTGCCAGCATCTCTTCTTCCTAGCTATCGTTTTTCTATCAACGACAATGTTACAGCTACTCTGTAGTTTGTTTCGGACAAGCACTGATTAGTGATTATTCATTTTATTTCCTGCCTTGACTCTTTACAAAAACATTCATAAACAGTTAACCATGTCAAGTTTAAAAAATATATATAGACAAGACTTGTACATAGCCTACATCTAATAAGTTATTATAACATAAAATAAATTATAATAGCGTACGTAGAATTATATTAGAATCATCTTATTCTTCTTGTCTTTTAACCTTTTCTCAGGAAGTTGTGGATGCAATAAAATGATCTGTCAAGCAAGTACTTCTTTAATACTCGCCTGAAGGAGGGTGCATCATGAAGGTCACCATTCGTAGAAAGATACAACATAACAATTAAATTATAACACCTCATTGTTTGTCTCAATAAAATATAGTATCTATGGTTTGTCTGGTGTAAAGGACAGTGTGATGTGATGATACATCTTTTTCAAATAGAATCATAGTCAATATACAATACAATATGTTCCGTTTATCTTTATTTGATGTAGATTGTAACATAAGTCTTTGAAATGAAAGTGATCAAAAAGTAGATCTGCTCTGAATCCAATAGGCCTACAATAAATTGACAATTTAGCATAATCAATATAGCATTTAGCATAACTTTGGAAGGTAAGAGAATGTACTTGTGAATGCGAGAAAGGATGTGCAGATCAATTCATAGCAATGCAGACATTTTTGTTGCTAGTGGTGTCACTATTGGTACTCGCTAATTACAAAAATCAAGTACACTAGTACCAGGGTCCATTATATGTTTATGTTTCACTATGATAGCAGTTATGAAATGTCATACTTGAAGTAGGCTAAGGGTCAAGTCAAATGCATAATCGTTCCTCATGTGCTCCTCAACTCAGCCTTTCCTCAGACTTGCCCAACCACCAATCACAGAGCAGCATTGCCCTTTGGACTGCTCTGTGATTGGTGGTTGGGCAAGTCTGAGGAAAGGCTGAGTTGAGGAGCACGTGCGGAACGACTATGCATTTGACCCTAACAGTATCATGTCACTCATAATTGAAGCAGCTATGAAGATCAAAAGTTGAATACAGTTATAATTGAGTTGTACTACTACTCTTAGAAATTGTTAGGTAAAAAATATACAAAGCTGGGTTGTCCTTGACCTTAAAAACGCTAATGAACTGAACAGTCACGTCTGAAATGTAATCATATAATATACATAGTACTAGTACATTCTTGCCAATAGTAGGCTAGCTATTCTTAAACTCTGCATCATTTCAACAGTGTGCTAATTATTTTTTTTACCACACAGTCTTTTATTGATTATCTTGATAGTTTTTATCACTCAATTTTAAATCCTTATTAACTCCCACGTTTTTTGCCCAGCCAATCAGCTGAGTTGGCTCTGTGCCAATAATCCCACTGCATGCATGGCTAAGCTGATAAGCCACATCAGCGTTCTTGTCACCGGCTGCCACACTATCAAGATTGTCAAGTACACTATCGTGGCACTTAGACAGATCTCTTGCTTGGTAGGTATACATGCGGATGAAGTATTGGTGCTAGAGGATCTAAACAAGATTACTGTATTGAAAATGGCAACAGTTGCGCCGTCAGCGGAGGAGTTGTTGGGGCAAGCGTTTGCCAAGTTCAAGGAAGAGTTCAAGAAGATTCCTGAGTGTTGTGGGTGTGCCCCAGGGCGGGTCAACCTGATTGGAGAACATACAGACTATAATGAGGGCTTTGTCCTTCCCATGGTAAGAACGCTGTCAAGTACTAATTGACTGGAGCATAGATAGCCTAAGCATAGATTTTATTGGTGACAAATACATATTTATTTATTGTACCCACTGATTTATAAGAACTTGTCAATTGTCACTGGGAGGGATATTAAATGTATTTAGGCCCTATGTTTATGAAAACAAGCATGTGTTATCAGGGCCCATGTATTATATTGCATAACTTTGCAATTGAACGTTATCTCTAAACATGTAAATAACAGCTCTCCTTGCAGATAGGTGATAGTGATAGTTCAAGTGTCAATCGTGCTTTTTATGTAGGGTAGGGTCTACGGGTAGGTTACTTATTTGAAAAGAGATTTTGATTAGTCATATTTTTACAAGATAAAAATCATTGATTTTCAAAAACAGGTTGCAATTCTGTATGATGTTTTCTATATAAGTTCATATTACAAGTTTCTCATAAATGAACAATATCAAAGTAAAGATCTACCACCACCACCACCTCTATTATTCCTATTTTTTTTTTATATCTGCTCCCTGTGTCCAACAATGAAGTCGGGTAGGGGATAGGAACTTAATCCCATCATATTCTGGCCCGTAGGTACATCGAAGTACCACCACTTTAGGGAAAAATAGTAAATGCAAATTTTGTATTTACTATCATTATGATTAGGATAATTACTCAAGCCTTATTAACTAATTTGGGAAAAGGTAATTTTTAAAGACATGCCGGACGTTTCCTTCAAAAGTCACTCTCTATGACGTCAGAATCCACAAGGTTGCTGTGGAACGACTTTACCACGTTGTAACGGCAGTGACGGTTGATTGCGCCGTGTTTTGATAGGCGTTGCCAATGGTCACCCTGGTGTTGGGTGGTAGAAACGGCACGGACGAATGCCGAGTGGCAACATTGTGCCCTCTCGCCGACCTACCACAGCTCTGCTCATTCCCCGTCCCGACCCCAGACAAACCCCTGGTTCCCGGGAGCCCCAAATGGGCAAACTACATCAAGGGCGTTGCGAACTTCTTTCCAGGTAAATGCAATATACTACACTCGACGTATTTCGAATTGTATTAGTTAATATGTAGATAATTTGACGATTGCTGAAACCAGATACGAATCGACAATATCGCTTTGTATGTGCTACGGAGAATAACCTGTTGAATTGATATTTTAAGAAGCTTTTGTATAGTTAGATTACCATTGGGCCATGGGGTAGTTCTTGTCTAACAATAACGCAATAATAGTCTACCCTCACAAACAAAGGTTGATGGATGGTAGTGGTAAATACTCACTGGTCAATGGTTTAACCAGGTCCCAATGAAGAGAGTTCTGTAAAGTTAAGCAGCTTTGGACTGGGTCAGGAGACAAGTGGGTGACAGTCCAAAACTGGGTACTGAAAGTGAGAGATAGATAGATAGATAGATAATGGTCTTTATTGAAGGGGGATTAAGGCCAGCAAGGCCTTATCTTCCATCCAACCTTTTAACAAATAATACATTTTGATACAGACGATACATAATAGACAGTAGTAAAACTAAATCTAATGTACAGCTTGTGTGGCTGTCACCGAAAGACGATGCAAGGAGGATGAGTGTGTAAGCGACGATCACTGCTTACTTGCGTAGGCACCGTACCTGGGTTCGATGCTGTGGTGGTCGGTAGTGTCCCTTTCGGTGGAGGTCTTTCGAGCAGCGCATCTCTCGAGGTCGCCACCTACACTTTCCTGGAGGAACTCACCGGGATCAAAGCTGAAAAGTAATCCTAACACTCTTGCACGTCGACAAGTGTATTGTGGTAGTGGTAAACTGCATGTTTGGTGATTGTGAAATTCTCAGGTCCAAATTCACAAATTAATGCTAATCTCAGATTTAATAATCTTGGATTGGTTACTGTGTTTTAACAAACATTCCATTCAAAATATATGGTGTTTTCTGGCGGTTTGCCATTCCATTTGCGGTTATTTTCTCACTTAGAAATCAGCTGTCACTACGTACCATTCAGGTGCCAAGAACGTCAGCAAAAGCTGCATGTATAATACAATTATTGTAATTTGTCTGACACTGTGAAACTTTTCCCATGAGCAATCTTTCAAAATCAATGTTCTTGAAACACCAGGTTGACGGATAAAGCGCTCGTATGTCAGAAGGCAGAGCACGAATTTCCGAAGATGCCGTGTGGGATCATGGACCAGTTTATTTCTGTCCTTGGCAAAAAAGACAACGCTCTTCTCATCGACTGCAGGTTGGTTTCATTCGACTCTTTGGCTCAACTCTGAGTGACTCGTTAAATAAATACACTTTGTATTTTGACTAATGACTGAGCCACACTATTTTTGTGCAAAAGGTGTTGTGAATTTGCGATCAATAGCATATTTTTCAGCAATTGTGTGTATCCAGGCGCGGACTGGCTAAGGATGCCGGGATGCAATCGCATCCCGGGCATCTGGGCAAATCCAGGCCCTTTGGCAGTCCGGGCCCCCGGGGCTTTTACCAGAAAGTTCCTATGATGTAAATACTTCTCTATATATTGCTAAAAAAATCTAAACCCCACTCTATAAGTATTATTTTGAAATTATAATTTAATTTATTGTAATATTGATTGTAAATATTCAATGTAATTAATTGAATATAATGGAAATTATTTTGCTACTGGTAGGATGGCCTCTGTTAATTGCGCCCTAAAATCGTATTTTAGGCCATGAAATTCAATGCAACCTCAAACAACTTTTTACGCCTTCAGCGTATTTGCCTCCGGCGGCTGGGGCTTTGCCCCAGACCCCAGCTGCGTCACGCCACCTCGTGCGGGGCCCCCCGAAACAAAGCATCCCGGGCCTTTTTATCCCAGTCCGCCACTGTCGTAGAGGGAAACGGGCCTTATTCTGGCATCACACAGACACCCTCACAAGACTCCCATACAACACTAGGAGCTGCCTTGGGATCAAATTTGTATTGCATTTTACAGCTAAACCGTGCATCGTAGAGGGAAGCGGGGCTTATTCTGGCATCACACAGGTACCCTCACTAGACCCCCATACAACACTAGTGGCTGCCTTGGGATCAATTTTTAATTGCATTTTACAGCTAAACCGTGCATCGTAGAGGGAAACGGGGCTTATTCTGGCATCACACAGGCACCCTCTCTAGACCCCCATACAACACTAGTAGCTGCCTTGGGATCAATTTTTAATTGCATTTTACAGCTAAACCGTGCATCGTAGAGGAAAATGGGGCTTATTCTGGCATCACACAGGCACCCTCACTAGACTCCCATACAACACTAGTGGCTGCCTTGGGATCAATTTTTAATTGCATTTTACAGCTAAACCGTGCATCGTAGAGGGAAACGGGGCTGATTCTGGCATCACACAGACACCCTCACTAGACTTCCATACAACACTAGTGGCTGCCTTGGGATCAATTTTTAATTGCATTTTATATCTAAACCGTGCATCGTAGAAGGAAACGGAGCTTATTCTGGCATCACACAGACACCCTCACAAGACTCCCATTTAACACTAGTAGCTGCCTTCTGATCCATTTTTAATTGCATTTTACAGCTAAACCGTGCATCGTAGAGGGAAACGGGGCTTATTCCGGCATCACACAGGCACCCTCACTAGACTCCCATACAACACTAGTGGCTGCCTTGGGATTAATTTTTAATTGCATTTTACAGCTAAACCGTGCATCGTAGAGGGAAACTGGGCTTATTCTGGGATCACACGAGCACCCTCACTAGACTCCCATACAACACTAGTAGCTGCCTTGGGATCCATTTTTAATTGAATTTTACAGCTAAACCGTGCATTGCAGAGAGAAACTGGGCTTATTCTGGCATCACACGGGCACGCTCACTAGACTCCCATACAACACTAGTAGCTGCCTTGGGATCCATTTTTAATTGCATTTTACAGCTAAACCGTGCATCGCAGAGAGAAACTGGGCTTATTCTGGCATCACACGGGCACGCTCACTAGACTCCCATACAACACTAGTAGCTGCCTTGGGATCCATTTTTCATTGCATTTTACAGCTAAACCGTGCATCGTAGAAGGAAACGGGGCTTATTCTGGGATCACCCGGGCACCCTCACTAGACTCCCATACAACACTAGTAGCTGCCTTGGGATCCATTTTTAATTGCATTTTACAGCTATACCGTGCATCGTAGAGGGAAACGGGGCTTATTCTGGCATCACAAGGGCACCCTCACTGGACTCCCATACAACACAAGTGGCTGCCTTGGGATCAATTTTTAATTGCATTTTACAGCTAAACCGTGCATCGTAGAAGGAAACGGGTCTTATTCTGGCATCACACGGGCACCCTCACTAGACTCCCATACAACACTAGTGGCTGCCTTGGGATCAATTTTTAATTGCATTTTACAGCTAAACCGTGCATCGTAGAGGGAAACGGGGCTTATTCTGGCATCACAAGGGCACCCTCACTAGAATCCCATACAACACTAGTGGCTGCCTTGGGATCAATTTTTAATTGCATTTTACAGCTAAACCGTGCATCGTAGAGGGAAACGGGGCTTATTCTGGCATCACAAGGGCACCCTCACTAGACTCCCATACAACACAAGTGGCTGCTTTGGGATCAATTTATAGTTGCATTTTACAGCTAAACAGTGCTCGTAGGCAGGGGCTTATGCCTGGGTGCCGGGATGCGAACGCATCCCGGACCCCTGGGCAAATCGTGGCCGTTTGGCAGTCCGGGCCCCCGGGCTGCTACCAGAAAGTTCCTATGATGTAAATATTTCTGTGTATTGCTAAAAAAAATCTTAACCCCACTCTATAAGTATTATTTTGAAATGAAAATGGAATGTATTGTAATATTTATTGTAAATATTGAATATGGAATATAACTATTGAATATAATGGAAATTATTTTGCTACTGCCTGGTAGGGTGGCCTCTGTTAATCGCGCCCTAAAATCGTATTTTAAGCCATAAAATTCAATGCAACCCCAACACATTTTGAAGAATAAAAATCTTTATTTGTAAAAAATGAATCTCAGTTTTCACACCGCTCTACACTACTCGTTGTTCCGTAGATCCCTCGAGTGCACACTGGTACCTCTGGGTGATCCCGAGATGGTGATAGTCATCATCAACTCCAACAGTCGCCACGAACTAACGGGTAGCGAGTACCCGACGCGACGAGCGCAGTGTTTCCGCGCGGCAGAGCTCATGGGCAAGAAGAGTCTACGCGAGGCCACCTTCGAGGACCTTCAGAGTGAGTCCGTGTGTTTCTGCGCACTGTGGCTTCGTATGTGGAGACACTCTGCTTTCGTCGCCTTGTCTCTTAAATAAAAATAAAATAAATAAACTCACATTGAGAGTCTACCCACTCAGTAACTAAACTGATTTGCAGTGGGGGACTTTAATTTAAAGTGACTAAACCAACCCTGTGGGCAATGTTGGGTAGGAACGGATTTTTTTAGTTCCATTCCTAGGAACTAGTTCCTTTTTAAGGAACTAAGGAACGGTATAGTTCCTTTATTCCACCCAGGAACTGTGGAACGCCATAGTTCCAATTTTCTAGGAACTGTAACTTATTTTCATAAGTTCCTTTTATTTTTACTTGACTGTACAAGGACAAGCATGAAGGACGAAAGCGCCAAAACATAGTTTACTTACAAGATGACAGAAACGAGAAATCTAAAACAACTTTTTTTGTAATATTTCATTCTTGTCTACCCATCCCCGCCCCCTGCGTGGGGTCTCCAATTAGTCGCACAAAGGCGCAAGTTGAAGACCCGAAACCGGTGACTAATCCCAAATCGCTCGTGCGGAATAAGCGTGTCATGTCACTTATAACTGACCAACCGTCCGACCCCTCCTACACAGGTGTGATTTTCAATACAATATCCTCATTTTGATTCCTACAAATCTCAACCATAATTTTAGGCGTTATTTGCGAACCCTTGGCATTGAATGTAATTTAAAAAATGTAATTAAATTAATTATAATAGTCGTTAATAATTAATATAAATTGTAATGCATTAAGAATTAAGAATATAAAATAACCTTTTACTTTTAGTCAATGTTCTTGGTGTAGGCCTAATACATAAACCCGGATAATAACCATTGAGTCGATGGTTAGTATCCCACTCGGCAATATCCAAAGAAAAATGGTTGTTTGCGGAAAGGAACTATTTAGGAACTTAGTTCCATTTTGAAAGGAACTAAGGAACGCCCCAGTTCCTTTTTTTTTAGAAGAACTTGGAACTGGAAAGAGTTCCTTTTTCCTTACGTGGAACTGGAACTAGAACTAGGTCCATTTTTTAAGGAACTTACCCAACACTGCCTGTGGGCTTCGAACACCATCGACGAGTGAGCGATAAGTCGATAACCAATCAAAGATCGGTTTTTCAAATACGAAACATATGATTCTTAATTTACATTTTGATGTAGTGATGGAGTAGAAAAGACACAGTGATGACTGTTGTTTGTAAGAGGCAAACATATTATGTCCAGGCCCTTACCCGTTTCTCCCGAGACCCTTTTGAAGAAAAATTCTCGCACGTGTTCATTTCATCCACGTTCATCCCCCGTTTGGCCCAGGAATGGAATAGTCTACGGTACCTTTGCCTGTTGTGACAAAGGGTGGATGTCATACCCAACTGTTGAGTACATCCTATGACACCAAATAATCAAAATAAAAAAAAAACTAATAAGTTGAACAAGTCTGCTGTAGAGTAAAATAATACAAGGAACGATTATGAATCCAAGTAAAATGGGAGACAACCAACTGAAATCCAACCCAGTTGGAACATTGAAAAAACAAATCCGTTTTTGATCGTCTTGTAAAACGTGAACGCTCCGTTCGTTTCAGACTTGAAGGTCGACGCGTCAGAGAAAGTGATTGAACAGCGAGCCCGACACGTGATAGGAGAGATCCACCGAACGGTGGAGGGAGCCGAAGCTCTGAAAAGCGGCGATTTCGTCAAGTTCGGTCAACTCATGACGGAGAGTCACAATTCTTTAAGGTAATTCAATTTTAAATCTTATGTAGTTGTAGTAATGCTAAAATATAGGACACAATGTTGTTGTGGAATTACGGTTCTTTACCCTAAAGGATAACAAAACCCACTATCAGTAAACTAGCCACTGCATCTGGCTGCCTATGTTGTGTGTTGACAGTGTTGGGGCGAGAACTTTTAAAAAGAACGCGTTCCCGAGAACGCGTTCTTTTTTTGTGAACTTTCCAACGAACTTACTCTTTTTTCAAATGAGTGAACTTGAACTTTCAAAAGTTCTTTTTGAGAACGAACTTTTCAATTTTAGAAAGTTCTTTTGAAAGTTCATTCTGTTCGATGATTGAGCATCTGTCAACGCGCCGTCGAGGAACACGCGAATCGTTTTCGGTTCTCCTTCAGCTGATTTTAAAAAGCTACCGGCCACCATTCATGGAGTAGAATTACATTCAAGTCTCGCCGTTCGAACTCTACCTACCACAAGATGTTAGATCACTCGGTCGAGATAAGTGGGTCTGCAAGTGCAAGTGCCCAAATACCAGAAGTAATGCGACACGATAATTGGGCGGGAGGAAACGACTCTACGTGGAACTCCATTCACTAATCAAAACGCAAGATTGAAACATTTCTAGAGCCAGTGTAAATTCTCAAGAGGAACAGATTTCTCGGTTGACTAATGGATTTGTTGTTATAGGGTGTTTGTGTCACAATTCTACTACCGTTTCACTTATCCTAAAATATGGTGTTACTGATCATCAAATCAATCATCATCAATCATCAAATGATCAATCAACACATCAATAATAAAATACATAACAATTATTATCAACAATTTTTACCAACTAAAGGGGCCTACTAGTCTTTGTAAAATAAAACAATAATAGGACGGGCTTAGCCCTGGTAGTTTTAGTGAAGAACAGCACTTTTGTACATACATATACATACACTATCACTAATCGCTATCACTATCACTAATTAATCGATACACTAATTGCTATTTTCACATGTCTGTAATAATATAAACTGAAACAACAATACAATTATCCTTCCTTGAAGTTCTTAAGTTTTTTATTTCTACAATGGTAGGCGCCTATAGCCCTACATCAGACACCTAATGGCTAATGCCAGCATTCAATATCTTACCTTAACATGCATGTTTTTCTTCCTATTTAAGCCATACAAGGCAATCGATTATTCGCATGACTGTTAATACAATGTGGAGACACTTTTTCACAAAAGAACTTTTAAAAGAACTTAGTTCATATTTTAGACGAACTTGAACTTTTCAAAATTTTAGGTTTTGAAAAGAACTTGAACTTTATTAAAGTTCATTATTTGAGCTGTGAACTGAACTTTTAGAAAGTTCATTTAAAAAAAGAACTGCCCGAACACTGTGTGTTGATAGAAGTAGGACGGTGCAATGTTGACAGACGGAGGAAGCTTACTAACGTGAATGTTGTTTTATGTTGTTGTTGAATGTTGTTGTAGGACGGACTACGAGGTTTCTTGTGCAGAGCTGGACGAGTTGGTCACACTGGCCATGGAAGTGGAGGGGGTACTCGGGTCTCGTATGACGGGCGGAGGCTTCGGTGGATGCACAGTCACCCTGGTGAGGATTATTGGAAGTTGTTCTCTCACTCTATTTGATGTTCTATCTTCATTGCTGTATTTATTAGAGATGTGCGGGTAGTTCGAAAATCGATCTGGGCTCAAGCATGTTGCAAAAAGTAACAAAATTGGCAGAAGCATTCTACAAACAATACGTAAGAATTACATTTTAATCTGAGAATACATTTGTGGATGGAATGTGACAATTCCCAATCGTAATTTTATGTCCCGTTTAAATTGCCCTTTGGGTAGTCCTCACTGTGAAGCCCTTCTTCTCTTGCGGCAGGTGAAGAAGAGCGCCGTGGATAACCTGATCTCCAACGTGTCCACCAAGTACAGTGGCGTAGCTACGTTCTATATCGCCACGCCTGCAGAGGGGGCGCGAGTCCTTCCCATCGACTGTCAATCCTACTCACCCAGCGCCAAGAAGCAATGAGTATCGACATCTTACTGCTTGGAGTCTTTACAACTTGTAATAGATTTATTTTTAGGACTGAATATGAGTCTGTCTAGAGCTGAAATTGTGACTGACTTTCAGTCTACAGGGGAGTTGTCACAGTTTGTTAATTAATTAAGAATTTAATTAAGAATTTTGATCTCTGTTCCAAACATCAATGTAGTTGGTAAACGCTTAAACTCTTTGGACACTACTCAAAGTACTGTGGCTATTTTTATAAATAATAAATAACTATTTATGTCGGTTCATATTAGCCTACTGTATTTCTGGATTATATTATTATTATTATTATAACACAATTATATTAATTAAACCATTAGTGAGTTACTTTCCTTATCATTTCCGACCGTTACACTGACTTTCAGTATATTTATAACTGCGAGTGAGTTTGAAAAACATTTGTAGTTCCCTCAAAGCTACTTGGAAACATTCCACAGTAGGCGGCAGATGTGACTGAATCAAGCAAGGCATGGCGAATGATATGTAGCACAGATAACTAATTACACATGTATTCAATTCCATCATGACAACAATATTGAAAACTAGCTTGTTCAATGTTGTCATTTTTCAGTACAATCAAAACTACGTATACATATATACAAATCTGTCCGTGATAATTTAGATTGACATCGAATTGAAACTTCGACGTCCCTACAAATGGTATGTTTATGGCGGACTGGATTTAATGAATGTAACAAATGAGAAGGATTTAAAAGTGTTCGACACAAAAACCACAAAAAGCGTGATTTGATATTGAATGTCATTTTAAAGATCGTAAAGCAAAAAAACTTAAATTCTCTTTTCAAGCGAGTTATGTCGAACACAGATGGATACAAGAATAAGTACTAGTTACGTAAGTATTTTTTTTATTTGCATCGTGTGTAACTAACAATTCTGACATTATGAGTCCAATGTTATACATGCTTGAGGTAAGAAGTAATTCAGAATGCTGAATGTAAGAATCAAGATGATGCCAATAGCTTGCACTATATCTTTTAAAATTCAATACTGAATCAACACCCTCATTCTGATTTAGTTTCGACCAATGCAAAAGTACAAGACAACACCGTATATTGAACACTACAATTAGTCAAGAAGAAGAACATCTTGACGACTGTTTAGACGAGTCCTTTTTGCTTATCTAACAGCAAACTGTAAGAAGTATCTAGAAATACAATTTACCCTTAACCAAACTATGATTTGACTATTAGTTATTTATTGGGTAATTTGCACCCTTAGAAACTCAACACGAAACATCACATTGAAAGTAACAGAAGTATTTAAATATTGATTCAAACGCACGTAGGAACCATTCATGACACATACAGTGCAATAGTAATTTAAAAAAAAATCCAACAACCACACATTTTAGAGTACTTATTATACACCGAATATAGAATAAAATAATAAACAATACTGTACATAAATACCGGTACATATTTAGTGTACCTACATGTTTTGTTGTCTTGGAGTCACTAGATTATATATTACTGTCTTACCAGCAAAGAAAACATGACTGAATTATGAATGCTATCCAACTGAAAAGCATGGCTAGAATTGAAAACAAGTGTGTAACTACATGGCCCAAGTTAGGGTGCTCAGTGAGTGTAGTATATGTAGGTAGCTCATAGTAGTTACTAGGTAGGCTACTAGCCTAAGGGCTGAAATGAACTTGAGCTGTATGTAACTGCATATATACACATGAACTGGCCAGCATTTTGACGAGAAAGCATGCAGACCTACGTGTGCGTAGATTAGATCGCAAGTTAAGCTTTCTGGTGGAGAAACGATCGTTAAGTAGCTCTGATCAGGCCGTATCGTTGCTAACCATCACCACATTCAATGGGCAGCAGTAAAAAGTATTATTGGTCGACGGTTTTACTTAAATACTAAACGTTAACTAGACCCTATGTCATATGTTATACATTATAGAACATGATATTTACACAATTATTTACATAAAAGCCACCTATATAGTTGATTTCGTCTTGGTTAACCTTTATGGCAGTAAAGCCCAATAACAATAACTACTGTACTAGGTACTAGGATGCCCACTAAAGTCTAATAGACCTACAAACCGTGATTATTTAAGTGTGGTACATCAATATATAAATTTACCTTAATTATTATTATTATAAATAGTACCGTACTATTATAAATTTGTTACCAAAACAAAACATTATAATGTAAACATTAAACAAACTACCTTTCTTACATATTGTCTGGAATTACCTTTACTTGAGGATTCAAGTCTCTCTCAACAAGGCTTGAGAAGCCGTACAGCGATTGTGTTTAATTAAATGTTAACTTTCAAGACAGTGCTGTAGGTCTAATGCTTTCAATACGTCGCAAATTGTCACACATAATCGGGCACTGAATTGATGTCGGTATTTTTAATGGGCAACCTAACTAGGCTAGGCATGTACAACATAATATATAAAATATATATATTTTTTCAATTAACAAATCAGTTTCTCAACTATACTGGTAGCCTGGATTGTTTTAATAGAATCTGGTGGCTAAACATAATTTCTACTGTTTATGCAGTAACCAAATTCAACTGCAAATAATTAGGCTCTAAATTTGATTCATCACGGGGTTAGTCTTCCCCGCGCAGGTTTGCAACGAACGGAATGTTACGTAATACGCCGACTAAAGGTTGTGGTTGTCGCCTAGAACAGAATGTCGTCGTCTCCCTCGTCCAGCATGTCGCTACCCCCGTAGTCGACATCTTCCCCCAAGAGAAGGGCTGCGGCCTTGGCTTCCTCCGCCTTCTTCTCGGCCTTCTTGCGCATGATACGCTTCTTGTCCTGGATCTTCTTCAGACGGAAGAACTCTTCGCGTTCGAGCTCGTCCAGCTCGGTGATGATGTACGCCAGCGTGCGCTCGATGCGCGGGATGATCACTGGCGACAACAAGACACGGTATAAACACTCACGTAGGCTTTCGCGACACGGTACTCTCGTACAAATTAGGGATTGTTCAACAGTTGTCATTCTTCACGTGAAAATAATTTTAAAAAACATGATCACTACTTCATTTGGTTTGTGCTAAAATTAGTAGCTATCAAAAGAGAGCTGGCATTTAATCTAATTGAATTAAGTATGCCTAAAAGTAAGAAATAAATAAATAAAACACCAACAGGCCTAGGCCTACTTTTAGACGGTTCAATGTTCGATTAAAGTTTCCTTGATTTCAAGAAAAAAGTGCAGGATAGTTGTATTTTATTATCTATGTAGATATTGATAAACATTTAGGCCTAGTCCTTGAATTGAAGGAAACTTGAACGAAACATTTAATCGCCTAAATTGAACATAATATGCAAACACTGTCAAGTTGTTTGGCTTACCGTGTTCAATGGCATTGACACGTCGATTCGTGATCTTGATAACTTCGTCCAGTGTAACAAACGAGGTCTGTAGTGATGCCAACTCGACCAAAAGTTTAATAGCACTTTGGTAGTTTTTCTTCAGCTTGGCCAACTGTTGACCACCCCGGGCCAAACCAGCCAACTCGTACGTGTCTGTTCCATCCTGATAGCTCTCGAACACGGGTAGCGTAACACCTGGAAACAAGAATTGAGGGAATAAACATATAATTTAAATAAATAAATAAAATCAGAGTCATTCTTTGGTTCCCCAACAGGTCGATTCGATGCTACGATGCTCATAACGACGTAGATAAATTCAGCTCATAGCATCGACAGGTCTGTTTAGCAAACACATTTACTAGCCTATATTTAAAACATAATTACCTGCAACGTTATCCCTCTTAGTTCGTATTTTTATTTGTGCTTTTGTGACATTCTGAAGAACAACTTGGTTGAAGTCTCCTGTAGTAAACTTTGCCTCCGCCAGAGAAAACGCTGCTTCTTTCATTACCTCGCCCATTAGTGTTTTCGTCTGAAATACAAACATATTTCAAACTGGGGCTCGGCTGGAGAGTAATGCATGGGACTTCAACTGCATATCTGACAGAAAAACTGTGTGTGTGTGTGTGGCCAAGCTTACCTCTATAATTTTACTCAAAATCATTCGGAATCTCATTTGCAAAGCATCTGCTTTCTTCTTCAAGAGACTGTGGCCTGTTTGTGCACCCTTTAACCGAGCTTTCATCAACATTTGAGCCCTGATGACAAGAAAACAAACAAATAACCACAACAAATATACAACCAATCTTTTTAGAACCTTCATAGAAGGCTTAGGCCCTAGAACCCAGGCTCAGCTGCCTAGCCTAGGCTAGCCTAGCCCCAAGGCCTGTTTTCAAGAGGTGACCCTCCCACTTTTAACAAAAGCTTCAGTGATCTTTCCAGTTGTTATTTCTCACAAAAGTTACCTTTTAAAATAGTAACAGCAGATAACACACTATAAAACTTACCCTCTGGACGGGAAAATAGGCAGCCTTTCTTTCCCAGACATTTTAAAGTTGAAATTTTCAGCCCAATCTGTGTATATAGGCCGACGACAGCAAAAACACAGGAAAGTCAGCTGACAAGTCTGTCGTCACGTGGCGCTAGCGGAAATATTTTGAACTGCTGTCCAAGACACTTTTTGTGCTTTCTGATTGGCTGGACTTCCGTACCACGTGACGGACTGTGCAGGTTTCAAGATGGCGCCACACGGGTGGGCATTGATTGTATCAAAATAGACCTTTATCACAGTTTTTACGGCGTTATAGTATACATGGCGTCATAAAATGCATTTTAAAATGAAAGTACATCATCATGGGATCACAAACGCTTGAGATCCTACGCCAAGGTGTCTGGGCTTCGCTAACCGGGGGCTGGTTTTATGATCCACATCAAGACATTTTCTGCAACACATTTCATCTATACATCTGGCTCTTTCTCCTGTGTCTGCCTTTCACTATATATTTGGTAAGAACCTGCATAATGCTGCTTGTATAACTAGAAGATAGCCGAGCTATGCATGTGTTTATATTTCTGAGCACGCTGAAATCGAATGTAGGCCTTGGCCTAGGCCTAGGCACAAGTCATCAAATGGAGGTCAAAGTCCTTCCTTGTTGAGAAAGTGAAACTCATCTTCTTTTACTGCCGATGATGAAGCCTAGGCCTAATTTTATTGTATCTAGGTTCAACCCTTAACTAGGCTTAGACTAGACTAGGCCTAGCTTTTAAGCAAAGTCCCTTGTAGATCTAAACCATTACCAGCATTTCTTTGGTAGGCCTAGGATCCTACCTTACACAAGGAGTAGGCCTAGGCGTAGGAGGCCTTTCCTATAGCTAGGCCTAGGCCCTATGTTTAGAATTATAGCTAAGCCTATGCCTAAACCCAGCATACCAGACTACGGCAGAGAAGTTAACCATACTCGTAGGCTTAGCGTACTCTGTTAGAGGCCTAGCCCTGCCCCATCCCATAAAATTCTTAAAATGTAACGTAACGTCCATGGATCATCAACTTCAGGTAGCCTAGGCCTAGCCTGGTCTACAATCTCTGGTACAACTGTCACTAAGTCGATGTCATGTGACCTACGTATTGGTAGAGAACGTCGATAAAACGCCAAATAATTAAATGACACTAAATATTGGATACTGGTACACGGTTACACCACTGCACTATGAGGATGCGTGTGATGTGACAAATCTCTGCATGAAGCTCCTGAAAGGTTTAACAAGGTAGTCAGTAGGCTTGATTGTATGTATTCTGTGTTTTCCAGTATTTTCCTCCAACTCTGTACGTATGGGGCGCCTATTGCATCACTGTCGGCCTCTTGTTTGCCACCGTCAAGTTGGCAAACCTGGGCCTGCATCACATGTACGACACCTCGGAATGCATTCAGGAAGTAACCGATGATGATAGGCCTCAGAGCGAACTCAGAAGACTGCAGCTGCAAGGACGGAAAGCCAGAAGGTGTGTTCAGAACACACTACATTATCTACTATTCTACTCTACATATATATTATTATAGGCCGTCCCTCATACCAACCCAGTTGGAAGGAGTGCAGCCTATACGGAACACTTCTGCCAACCCCACAACTAGCAAACCTAGCGTAGGAATGTGGAACTACTACGAAAACCCCCGTTGGCAGGAGTGCGCCCTGCTACGGAACACTGCTACCAACCCCCTTTGGAAATCAGCTGTTTTAACACGTGGGTAAGGAATGTGACAGCTCGACAACCCCCGTTGGTAGGAGTGCACCCTACTACGGAACACTGCTACCAACCCCCTTTGGAAATCAGCTGTATAACACGTGGGTAAGGAATGTGACAGCTCGACAACCCCCGTTGGTAGGAGTGCGCCCTACTACGAAACACTGCTACCAACCCCCCTTGGAAATCAGCTGTATAACACATGGGTAAGGAATGTGACAGCTCGACAACCCCCGTTGGTAGGAGTGCACCCTACTACGGAACACTGCTACCAACCCCCTTTGGAAATCAGCTGTTTTAACACGTGGGTAAGGAATGTGACAGCTCGACAACCCCCGTTGGTAGGAGTGCGCCCTACTACGAAACACTGCTACCAACCCCCCTTGGAAATCAGCTGTATAACACATGGGTAAGGAATGTGACAGCTCGACAACCCCCGTTGGTAGGAGTGCGCCCTACCACAGAACACTGCTACCAACCCCCCTTGGAAATCAGCTGTTCTAACACGTGTGCAATGCAGGAAAATAAACACACTTAATATATCACTTGAAACACATTTATTTCAGCAACAAGAAAGATAATTCAAAGTTACAAAAACGTTATTACAATAAAAATACGTAAACATAACCAAATTACTTACCGAAATCATTCAGCTCATTTGTGTGAAAACAATGTTATGGTGTCTATGTGTCCCGAGACAGCCATACAGATGCTTTTGTCATATAACAGTGCTTCGTGGTCAACCTGCAATCCCCCAGAGCATATGCGAGCAAATACCGTTCGTAGTGAAAACCCAGATACGCTAGGCCTAGGCCTATCCTAGATCGTGATTTCTCGAACACACCAATAGTTACAGACAAAATTAATACTAGGGTAGCTTGGCTAGGCCTAGGCCTAGAACCTGCCGTCATGCTTGAACATTCTGCCCGCCTGGGCAGAAACACAAGGCGCAAGTAGGTCTAGCCTAGGCCTAAGATTCTATCGTGGACTTATTTCATGCATGGTCCTTAGCCTTGGTAGGGCCTAGGCCTGCCTAACAAAATATAAAGCACACGATAGACACAAGTACCGTTGCACGACAGGCCTAGCCAGGCTAGTAGGCCTGGGCCTATACGATAAGATGTATTGAAAAGCGTATGACGCATAGGCTTAGGCCCAAGGCCTAGCTAGGGCCGCGTGGTTTGTCTCAAAGTGTAGGCCTAGGCCTTTGTGTTTGTAGAAACACAAAGCCTAGGCCGAGGCTATACCTCCTTTGAAGTACGATACACGATGTTCATAGCAGGAATACACTTTAGCTAACAAACTAGAGTCTCAAGCTATAACAACCTGATTGCAAACACTACAATAAAACTACACAGAAATTACGAACGCTCTGAGATGAATCGATCTCAGGCGTCCAACGCTCGAATTGAATAAAACAAACCAAAAAAATTCCAAATGAATTATTTAGAGCTGCACTGGCTGCACATCCACTATTGAGCAGTAAGGTGCTAAACAGCTGATTTCCAAGGGGGGTTGGTAGCAGTGTTCCGTAGTAGGGTGCACTCCTACCAACGGGGGTTGTCGAGCTGTCACATTCCTTACCCACGTGTTAAAACAGCTGATTTCCAAGGGGGGTTGGTAGCAGTGTTCTGTGGTAGGGCGCACTCCTACCAACGGGGGTTGTCGAGCTGTCACATTCCTTACCCACGTGTTATACAGCTGATTTCCAAGGGGGGTTGGTAGCAGTGTTCTGTGGTAGGGCGCACTCCTACCAACGGGGGCTGTCGAGCTGTCACATTCCTTACCCACGTGTTATACAGCTGATTTCCAAAGGGGGTTGGTAGCAGTGTTCCGTAGTAGGGCGCACTCCTACCAACGGGGGTTGTCGAGCTGTCACATTCCTTACCCACGTGTTATACAGCTGATTTCCAAAGGGGGTTGGTAGCAGTGTTCCGTATAGGGCCGCACTCCTTCCAACTGGGTTGGTAGGAGACACAGCCATTATTATAATTAACTTAAAATGCAGATATATACACAAGAGTGAAGGGTTAATTTTGGGTCAAATAGTTAAGTGTCTTGGACTATTAAAATGTCAAGTTCCCTAATGCATGATTCAGGATAGTCCTTCATTGCAAATCAGTTTTATAACTGTCAAATAGGATAGACATGAAATAAATACATTCAATATCCTGAAGAAAGGCTGAACACAAAATGTCAAAACGAAATTATAAATTTATTCTTATTTGTATATATCTGTAAGTGTAACCTATCTATAGGCCTGTCATATACTTATGCTCTGGCACAAGAAACTATTCTAATAAGAATAAAAAACAATGTAATTTGCATCACTATGTAGGCCTACTATGTATCACAGGTTGGAGCTTGACTTTCAAAGTGTCAAGATCTACAATGCCCTTCCAAAGGACATTAAGGCTGGTCCACACAGATTTTGAAGACATAATGCATAAGGTTTTAAGACGTTGTTTTAAAAACAACAACGAAAACAACGTCTTTAAACTAAAACTTTGTGTGAACGCTAGTACGTGTTTCCTATGATCCAACTTTACGACTACGCGTTAAACCTTAAATCGTAGGTCTTAAAAATCTGTGTGGACCAGCCTTTAGTAACAATGAAGATTAGGACCTTCAGACTTAATTTAAAACATTATTTTTACTGCAAGGGCATTGTACAATATTGTCGATATATTTATCATGTGACAAGATATAATGTACCCTATAGTTGAGAAACTGTAAGAATGACGGCCCCCGCCTTATCCCCACCACTGCTACCCGACCCGACCCCCCCCCCCCCCCCCCCCCCTTAACTCCATGAAACAACAAACTGAAGAACTGAAACAAACTGATTTTCAGTTGTGACGCATTTCTATTTATTAGGTTGTCACGGAGTTGTGGGGGGTCGGGTAGCTGTGGTGGGGATAAGGAGGAGGCCGTCATTCTTACAGTTTCTCAACTATACTACGCTTAATTTGTACCTGAAATATCGGGATGGAATTAAATTGAATCGATGTATACACAATACAGTAACTGTGAAATAAATTGTACTGAATGTTGCCCTAGGGAGGAGGAGGGCATCGAGCTGCAGGTGCTGGGGGGCGGCGGGGGTGGGGGCGGCAAGCGCAGCAGCGAGACCCCGCCCGTAGGCTGCTCGTCGCGCAACTCGCTGGCCGAGCCTCACGACCTTGACTCGATCCACTCGGCCGAGGACGACGCGTTCAAGCCGGGCATCATCGATCTCAAGGTCGACGTCCACCGCAAGAACAGCTCGGAGAGCAGCGAGGAGGTCGGTCCTAGCTCGCTCGTACTGGTGGTTGTGTGTTTGTTTGTTTGTTTTATGTTGTTGGCAAAACATACAGTAATCCCCCTTTAATTCAAATTTCAAGGGACCCTAAAAACTACAATTTGAATTACAAAATTTTGAATTGAAAGAACTTTAACACTAAGCATCATACCTAAATCTTCTAAATTCAATAGTTTGAATTATATATAATTTTGAATCAACCGAGTTTATATTAACGAGGGACTACTGTATAAATGATTGAAGGTTGGCAGAAAAGAGCGCCACTCGGAGCACAAACTGTGACTCCCAACCGATACGATAGGCCTAAATATCTAGAAGCTAGGTATCGGTAGATGTAATAATAAACATTGTAAAACAATTCAATATAAGAATAGAGAAGTGATTCTAAAAAAAAAAGGGTTTTTTTCTAGGAGTACATCCTACATATAAATTACAATGCCTTTGTGTACCTGAACTCCGGAATTGTTTTGTGTATTAGTCTATGTATTATGAGTGATCTGCTACAAACCTGCTAGGAACTTCTTGCCTTTGCTCGACTTGCATGCTTGGCTTGAGCCCCAACACTATTCATAATTTAGATTTATAGAATCTTTTCAATATAGTCGGTCCAAGCTCTCCTTGATCTACCTTCTTTAACTTTCGTGACGTGTATATTTATGTTGGCATTTTCCTTGGTAAAAAAAAAAAAAAAGTTTGATAAACTTGCTCTTTACATACCTTGGGCAGTCGGTAGGTTTATCCTTGTGTGACGGTTACAGACGTCGGGCCTGCGCCCGGTGATCGAGAAGGTTTCTGTCCACCGGGCCGAGCAGTACACGCAGGCAGACCACGAGCGTTTCCGCGAGCGTCTGCTGGAGAACCGGCACAAGCAGCTGCGCAAGAAGGAGGGGGGGGAGGAGAGGAAGAGCCGGGCGGGGGGGGGGACGCAGGAGCGACGAGGGCCGGAAGGACGGGAAGCAAGAGGGCATCAGACAGGTAGGGGTCGGTAGTGCGGGTTGTTGTGCCTGCCGCGAGAGTCGTGCGGTAACCCGGGGATAACTTCTTTGTTGGTTAATAAAAAAAACACCTGTTGACTGAAGTAGTATTGAAAATCAGTATAGGACACAGTTCTTTGTTCATGCGACACTTTATGATAGCTATAGTTGAGAAACTGTAAGAATGACCGCCCCCTCCTTATCCTCTCCACTACTACCCGACCCCCCTTAACTTCATGAAACAACAAACTGAACAACTGAAACAAACTGATTTTCAGTTAGGCCTATGTATTTCATTTTGTCATGTTGTCATGGAGTTGGGGGGTCGGGTAGCTGTGGAGGGGATATGGAGGGGGCCGTCATTCTTACAGTTTCTCAACTTTATATGTAGCTATCAATTTGCTACCAAACATTCAACGTGTTATTTGTGCTTTTTTCGTTTAAGTTGTGCTTTTTATGTGACTTTTTCGAATAAGTCTTTCTCCTCTCCTCCTCACCTCTCCTCACCTCTTATTTCCTTTGAGCTCCCTCTACCTCTTGTGGCCTCCCCGCCCTCTCCCTCATCAGACAACAAGAAGTAGATCAAAAGATCCGTCTAGATATCCCTACCCCATGCAGGGAGTGTACCCACCATGCCTACTAGATCACGCAAGCTGACCGGTTCGTCTGGTTGTTGACAGGAGGGCGGTGGACAGTCGGTCCGGAGATACTCCAACACGTCGACGTCGAGCTTCTCCGGTCTGCCGGGAGCCGGAGCTCCGCCGGTCAAGCCCACCAGTTCGCTGGAGCTGGGATACATGCAGCCGGTGCCAGGTATGTGATAAGTTGTTCAAAAATATACTGGTTACCCACAATGCTGACGCAATACGCAAAGCTTGTAAAATATAATGCCTTGCCATATGCACATCAGTTGTGTGATAGGAATGGGGCAATCGGGAAGTAGTGAAATGATGGGTGACCGAATAGTTGCCCATGACACGGAAGCAATAGCACCCTGAAACCGCGTCTACACACCATCTTCTCAAAAGTTAGATTTATTTGTTTTGGTTAAATTGGTGAAATTCGAATTCCATTACATGGTACTGTATCTATTAACTCGATTCATTGAGAAATGAATATGTAATGTTTATTAAAATCATAGGCTATACAATAAAATAAAAATATGTAAGTTATTTATTTATTGAGTGTCGGGAAAGGGTCTTACAGCGTACCTTTAAGTAAGATGATGAACTTGAGAGTTGAAATTGAAGAGAGTATGTAAATGAGATGTTTGGACACAAGCATGTGACTTCAACATATAAGTAGTACAGTGGAGCATCAATTATACGTTTTCCAAGGGCCAAACCGAAAAAAACGTATAAGTACAAAAAACGTATAACTACAATTACATTTGTTTTCGTTTGTAATGAGTGGAGATAGTGACTCTCGGCAGTCTCCTCTTTCTGCAGTACAAAAATTCCCTTTGCAGTGTGTTCTAGCGCACGTAGGAGCGGGGGGGGGGGGGTTGAAATGGTGCTTAGGCCTAAATATATATTTTACATGTTACGTCGTGAAAATCGTCGTTTTTATTTCGAATAGTCTCGACCGAAAGTGATATCTAAATAATTTTATTCCAAATATCGTTGCTCGCCGTACCGTTTTTCAGCATTGATCGCTTTATTTTTCCCGTCCCAGATCAATATTTACCTCTATTAATCGTTTTTCGGTTATAAATGTCAACGCGGAAACAAGTTTCAGCAACCGCTACGTAAGTGTTTTTGGACGCGACTGTACGGCCGCGCGTCACCGGGAGACCGCTATCACGGGCTGGCGGCAGCTGTCGGCTCAGCGCCCGCGAGGGATCTATCACACAGCGCCCGCGCTCGGCCCGCAGGCCTATTACGTCGGCAAGGTCGGGGGCACGGATAATTATTTTAAATCAACAAATTGAAGAAACGATCAGATCAATACGTGAAATGTTACTATAAAATCAGAGGATAGTAATAAAACAACAAATCGACAAAACAAGCCATTATGAACACGTGGTATCAATTTAAAAACACCAACAAACTTGGAACAATCTGCATGGACAGACAGACGCTCTGTGAAACGTAGTATGGTGGGAGGGGTGAGGGGCTGGCGCTATACGATGCCTCGGGGCTCTGGCTACCTGCCAAGAGCTGGACGTGAGCAAGGGTAGCGAATGGGAGGAGGGGAGGGGGGCGAGGTGGGGTGACCGCTTGACAATAACAACATTCCATTCTCGCGCATTCACAGCTGCATATCCCGAACGAGATAAAGCTTGCGCTTCCAGGAAGTGATTTCGGATGACAAATAAAACCAATTAGCGTATAATCGCTACCAAGATGTCTGGGGGGAACAATTTCTGTCGCGTATAACCGAGAATAACGTATAACCAAATAACGTATAATTAAATTATTTTAACATTGATTCTTATGGGAAATGGCCGGGACCATATGGAAATCACGTATAAATACGAAAAACGTATAAGTACGAAACGTATAATTGATGCTCCACTGTATTAACATGATCATCACTATCCGATTTATTGAGTTGTTTTGCTCTCTAGGTTACATGTATTGGAAGCAACAGGCCCCCCGTCCCGGTAACCACAGCGACGGAAGCCACCTGGCGCCCTACTACTGTTCCGAGATCGTCTACCCCATCGCGGAGCAGTCGGACGAGCACGTGACCAGTCTGGACACGCCCACGAGCGCGTTCTCTTTGCTCAGGTGAGCGGGACGGGACGTGGCGCCGTTTCCACTCTTTGGGCTGGCGTCTTCTTCTTCTTATGCCAACACTCGACCTATTTGGTCATCGTGCGTTTTCGCGTTTCCCAGTAGAGATGGGATTCTTTTTCTGCCTTTGCCTTATCTTTTTTTTTTGGCATTGCATCTCTTATATCTTGAAGTTATATCTGGCGTTTGTTTCCGAATCGGTTAATACAGCTGGAAGTAGGGATCCTAGGGTCACTATTCCGTTAATTCTCAACAACATGAACATGACATTTTTATACACAACCGGGAAGAAACCTTACCGGTATCTTGCTCGCCAGAATGAGTAAAAACTTCATGCAGACGCCTAACATGTCAACAACTAGAAAACAAATTTGGCTTTTTGGTTACTACATATTGTATTTGGCCCCTAAATATTTTGGCTAGCTACTAGTTGTAAAGTGTTATTGAATTAGTCCACCACTTGCGTTTCCCAGTAATCAAAACTCACTTTATTCAATATGACTGGTGAAGTTGTGAACGGCTATTGTAAAAAAATAGGATAGAATGCGTACATATTAATGTGGAGTAGATGAAAACATTAACCTTGGCAATCTGATCAGCCCGTATCGTTACATTTTGTATCCTGTCCTTAATTGAGTTTGGTAACGAGGGAAAGAGTTTAGGGCGTTGCGCTGACGTTCACCTGTTCTCTACTGACTCGCCTCCGGTTACGTTTCTCGCAGGGTTGACAGCGACGACGACAACGCCGGCTCGCGTTCGCCCCTCCTGGTTCGCCACGAGAGTCTCAACAACCCTCCCAACGAACAAGACCCGCTGTCCAGACGTAACGACAAGGACAAGCGGACCTGCAACAGGTAACACTTGATTATTACTCGCTGACAGTTCTACGTGTAGCTATCGAAAAGAAATATAAAATGTTTTAAATCTAGTACAGAGGTTTTCACAACCGGTAGAGACAGGCTTGCTTCTGTTCTCTCTTCATGCCAATAGGACGTGCAACAGGTAACATTTAATTATTACTCGCTGACAGTTCTACGTGTAGCTATCAAAAAGAAATAAAATGTTTTAAATCTTGTACAGAGGTTTTCACAACCAGCAGAGACAGGCGTGCTTCTGTTCTCTCTTCATGCCGATTGGCCACTCAAAATAGACTAGACGCAATCTGGTGGCAAGCAAATAAACTTGTATGTGGAGGAGATTACTCATCGTTTATTTGTTGAAACCATCAATAGCGCAGATAAGGGGGTAGCTTAGCAGCGCTATCTATTGTTAGTTTGAGTCTCCAATAGGGAGCTTGCAATAACGACATTTCCGGTATCGCACGGTAGCCATACTGAGGTACTCTGTAAACATTTGTTTACGTTCTTCCGAAACTGCATTGTTGCAATATTGCAGATGTCCTTTGACTGACACATCAACTGTTTTCAAACAAAGGTGTCGTATTATGACTGAAAACAAAATAAGAACGCATAAACTCTGTTTGAAGACAATCATTTGCATGTGTTATCATTTTCTTGAACTTTTAACAGCACACATCAATCTATACGGCTTGAAACTGTGATTTTCCTGGATAACCTATGTGTCTTCTATTGACACAACAAAGGTACACAAGCAATGTGTACCTCATAATGGCCGCCACGTGACGTCTATTGAAAGCTACCTAGTATAGGCAGGTGATGTATCACAGAAGGACGAAGTGTTATAGTAGAGTAGTGGAGTCTGTGTGAGTGACCGCGCCACCTGTTGCCAGGACGTCTGACGACCACCTGTCATCGCGGAGGGCCGACAAGGACAAGCGCACCTCGGACGACCACCTGTCGCGCCGTGCTGACATGGACAAGACGGCGATGCTGGGCGGACGCTCGTCCAAGTCGGCCGAGAACGCCGTCTCGTTCGTCACGAGCCTCGACCAGATCAACCTGGACAGCGCGTACCGCGAGGTCTTCCGCAAGCACTTTCCGGAGAAGGGTGAGCCTTGTTACTGTCTGGCGTTCCGTAGTTCCCGCGCGATGTCATGATTGCGAAACATTTTATTAGGACCTATCCTAGATCATAGGCGAATAGTACTATTCTAATTTAATAAATGAGCGTAAATTATAATTTAAAAAGTGAACTTAAGTAATAAAGAAATAAATTTTCCACGTACAGGCCTACCAATTTTATGATTACATAATCAGGCTGAATTTTAAAGAACTAAGAAGAACTAAAGAAAAAAGTATTCTACCACAACATCCTTCAATTGTTTCTACATGGCATCATCCAAGTCTGTTTTTTTTTTCTACCCCACTTCTATGTAATGTTATGTTGTAAATATTGTAAAAACATGCGAATAAAATTATGATGAAACTGAAAAACTGAAACTGAAACTGAAACTGAAACTGAAACTGTTCACATATGTGGCCGCCACGCGCACAGATGTGACGTACGTGAATGCTCCTCAATACACGCACGGTTGTTTGTCACGCCTGTCTTGTTTCAGACGGCGCTAGTGCGTCCTCCAAGGACGGCCTACTGGAGACGGAGGTGGCCATGTCTTCCGCCACCCCTGACCTGTCGACGGCCGGGCCGGAGGCGGACGACGCGGAACTGGGGGGCGGAGAGACGGGGACGGAGAGGGACGGGGATACCGTGCAAGGTGGGTGATACTGCACGGCGTTCAATCTCGTTGGAGAAACTACCCGATTAATGTAGTTTTAACTTTTGAAAAATTAGTGTTTATAAATAATCCCCGGTCAAAACGGTAGTTTTTTTAATTTTTGTCTTGTACCTTTTGTTTTAATGGAAATTACCAACTTGCATCAAAATTTGATTTAGCAATGTAAAAATTAAAAAAAAAAAAAAAATTAGCAATTTATAGAACTTTTGACTTATGAAAGCACATTTCTTCATCATTGATGTGACCTTTCAATAGCACTTTTTGAATAGTGGTAACTTTAGGCTACTTAATTGCTATGCTACTAGGATATATGTTAACAGTGACTTTGGAGCCGTCATAGCAACAAAGCACATGATGATATAATGTCCTCTACTGCAAATCAGTTCTTTTAACTGGGTAGATAGACATTAAATACAGATTTTCGTTTGTACAACGTGACGTGGTTCTGTTCCAGATTCCGCGGTGACACCTACCGAGTTGCCTAACAACGCCGGCCTCCCCTCCGAGCTTCCGAGCAACACGAGTCTCATCGGGCTCGACTGGCTGTTCGAGCACACAGACAGCGAGCCAGATACGCACACGCACTCCAACCTAGGTGCGTTGATTTACACGCACATGCACTCCAACCTAGGTGCGTTGATTTACACGCACACGCACTCCAACCTAGGTGCGTTGATTTACACGCACACGCACTCCAACCTAGGTGCGTTGATTTACATGCACACGCACTCCAACCTAGGTGCGTTGATTTACACGCACACGCACTCCAACCTGTGTGTTGATTTACGCGCACTCCAACCTAGGTGTGTTGATTTACATGCACACGCACTCCAACCTAGGTGCGTTGATTTACACGCACTCCAACCTAGGTGCGTTGATTTACACACACACGCACTCCAACCTAAGTGTGTTGATTTACGCGCACTCCAACCTAGGTGTGTTGATTTACACGCACTCCAACCTAGGTGTGTTGATTTACATGCACACACACACTCCAACCTAGGTGCGTTGATTTACACGCACACGCACTCCAACATAGGTGCGTTGATTTACGCGCACACGCACTCCAACCTAGGTGCGTTGATTTACACACACACGCACTCCAACCTAGGTGTGCACGCGTTGACTTATTCAGTCTCTTGACTCTCCCGAAGATAAAAACCGGGATAAAACCCGCTTCCAGGGGGGCTATTTCTTAAAGTTGTCACGGTGTCATATAACTCAATTCAATCACTTGCTATTGGCAGATTTAATAGCAATCTAACTATGTAATAAAACTACGCAGGTATCACTTAAAGTGAGCGTGGCCCCAGAAGGTTATAAGACAGACTTAATAACTTTAAATAGTTTTGTATATTTTTTTATTTTTTTTTATTGATGTTTCCAATTAATGCGTTGTTTATTAGTAGAAAACAAAAATTGGCTTGAAACCCTTAAAATCAGTCATATTTGTCACGTTGTCCACACTGCCTTGGAACTGCCGGGCCCTGTCATTCGTGTATTCGGTGTGACTAAGGTGTACTACTGATGACAGTTCAGTGGCCGGGTAGTTATACTTGTTGTGTTATCCACGCTGCCTCGGACCGCAGAGCCCCCGCTGTGGAACTATACGCGTTCGGATGACAGCGACTCAGTCTCGAACGTGGAGACTGCCAGCGCACACAGTGAGTCCAACGTACTTGTTGTCCCGGCTAGGCCTACTTTGTTTCAGTGCCCTCTCCTGTCCAAGCAAGTAGTAGCGTTGCTTTCTCTCCAAACGTAAACACTTATTTAACTTGATGTCATTTAATATTCATATCGCTGCACTTTATAGTTGTTGATCCTATCCCTAACTATTTCAGCTGATTAGTATTTGTTGGGGAAAGAGTAATAGAAACCGACAGCTTACTTGAAGTAGAAAGGAAGGCAATCTGAAGAGTGACGGGAAACGAAAATTATATACGCAAATAAATAATGACGAAACGTTTCGTCTTTTACAGCCCTGTCCACTCGTCGAAGTGGAGGGACTAACTAAACTAAGGTCCGAATGCATAGTCCAGACTCAAGCCTTCCTCAACTCAGCCTCTCCTCAGCCTCGCCCAACTACCAATCACAGAACAGCATTGCCATGCGGACGGCTCTGTGATTGGTGGGGCTTGGTGAGGCTGAGGAGAGGCCGAGTTGAGGAGGGCTTGAGTGTGAACTATGCATTCGAGCCTAAGAGTATTTACAAATATTTACATTAGTTGTCAATGGTGGGAGAGTGAACTAGGTGGGGACAGTAGACAGTATGGTCTAGCTAATTGGCATATGTATATCAACATTACCCCGTCGAACCAAACTTCCTCAAAAGCTTTTTCTATTCAGTTCTAGTTTGTGCTTTAGTATTAACTTTCGAACTCTTCCACAACGTTGATTATTCAACTACAGTGGAGTTCCGCGGGAGTTTACACCAACCTTTTAGGTAGTTTTCTTGGTACACCCCTAGTGCAAAGTCCAGTCGAGCAATTATCTCCATTCAAACTCGAGCAAAGGACGAGGAATTCAGATGACTGAATACACTCATCACATTCTTCAAGGCGATGAGGTCCGATCGTTCCAGGAAAACAAGAAATCCCGAGGTAGTTTATCTTTCATCGTATCTATGGGTGTACAAAACGGGGGGGAAATGGTGTGGCCATGGTGTAAACTCCCGCGGAACTCTACTGTATATGTACGAGTGCGCGTATTAACGCCGCTGTGTTGCGATGCCCGACAGACGCGACGGGCAAGGGAGGCGACTCGGGCAGCTCGAGCACGACTCTGAGCCTGGAGAACGAGGCGATGAAGCTGCTGCCTGACGGGGGGGCCAAGAGTAGCCAGGGGGCCATCCCCAAGCACCCCCGCCGCGCGGCCCCCGACCCCGGAGACGAGACCCCCGACCCCGTGGCCGAGAGGAGGAAGCGCAAGCGCGAGAGTGAGTGGCTACGCTTCGTCGGTGATCTTGTCGCGTTGATTTTAAGATATTTATTCATTGATTTATTTATTTATTTATTTATTTATTTATTTATTTATTTATTTATTTATTTATTTATTTATTTATTTATTTATTTATTTATTTATTTATTTATTTATTTATTTATTTATTTATTGTTTTATTTATTTATGTGTTTATGTATTTATTTATTTAATTGTTTATTTATTTATTTATTTATTTATTTATTTATTTATTTATTTATTTATTTATTTATTGTTTTATTTATTTAATATTTATTTATTTATTTGTTTATTTATTTAATTGTTAAGTTATTTATTTATTTACTTATTTATTTATTTATTTATTTATTTATTTCTTTATATATTTATTTATTTATTTATTTATTTATTTATTTATTTATTTATTTATTTATTTGGACCTTGTTTCATGTACAATTTTACAAATTTTATAAACTCATCTCTTTTATTATTAAGATACCTTTTCAACAGCAGATAATGATCCTAAAACTGAATTACAGCTTCGATTTTGGGGAATGTACCTCCAGTTTAATACTAATTTTGTCGTTCATAAAATCCTGGACGTTATAGTATTCTTTCTCTAGAAGAAAAGCCTGCAGGTATTTTTTTAAATGTATCTTCTGGTTTTTGTTAATATTTTAATACTTTGATATATTTTTCTTGATTTGATACTTTGATATAGAAAAAACATGTGCTTTGTTGCTAGTGTTTTGTAGACTGACACCCTCGTGTTCTTTTCTTAACACTGTTTAAATTAATGGTGTGCACAGTATCTTGAACTTGGAGTTTTATGTAAACTGTTGATACATCTTTCGTACTAGTTTATCAATTGTAACATTTCGAAGGCATCAATGCCCGTGGTCATTGTGCGACTGTTTGACAGGGGTGGAGCGCAAGGACTCGGAAGAGGGTGCGGCAAGCGCAAGTGGTCATTGTGTGCCAGTAGTGGTGTTGTACGTACGACTGTTTGACAGGGGTGGAGCGCAAGGACCCGGAAGAGGGGGCGGCAAGCGACGATACGTCTGTCTACGTGACGATGGGCCCGACCGAGCCCTCGCAGTGGGAACCTCTCGCCACCAGTCAGAGCAGCCCGACCAAACAGGAGGACAAGGCCGCATACAACGAAGCTTCCTCGTCCGGTGCGTAGCTGCCACCTGCTTCTCTTTTTATCTGCTTCATAAATTACATAATGATGCACGTGCATAGTAACATAAGGTCCAGTCTTACAATGTCCCAATAACTACTTATTCGTCGAATAGCTTGTTTTCCCCATGGCAACGACCAATCAAAACCCTCGAAATCCTCCAAATAACTGAATTGCTACAAATAACTTTCTTATTAGGAGATTGTAAGACCGGCCCTAAGCATTGTGAACTTACTAACTAGGCCTATGTACAAGGTCCGTGCAAGACATCATACAATCTAATTTACATTAGGAAGTTAGTAATTTTAAAATGAAAAAGTTTTCGTTGATACAATCATATCCACGTGTAATAAAGCTGAGTTTGAATAGAAAAGTCTCCAACGTGTAATGTCTTCCTTCCCGCCAGGGTCCAACACGGAACTGAGCTCGCTACTACCCCAGCCGGCCACCCCCTTGCTGGCCGCCTTCCTTGCGACCAGGAGGGAGCTACCCCTGTCCACGCCCGCCGTGGTGGAGGGGGGGTGGAGGGGAGGCGACATACGCAACACACGCAACCGACATCGCAGGCTCAAGCGGTCGAGCAGGGCTCACAGGTGTGTGTGTGCGCACGTTATCGTGGTTGCAGATGCGTTCGTTTGTTTAGTTTTACTCCCTTTTTGGTAGTCAATTCCAGATGAAAACGCAAAATAAACTGCTTTTATTTGGCAAACTCTCTTAGATTGTTGTATAATTGACAATACTAATCATCATCATCATCTGTTGCCACGTCCAACTCTGCGTTGGGTCGGCATTGAAGATAAGCCTCTCCATCTTCTTCTATCCTGCCACCACTCTTCCCCCTCAACTACATTCCAGTCCCCTCCTCGCATTTCCACATCCTTCCTCACTTTGTCGTGCCATCTTTGTCATGGTCTTCCTCTCGTTCTTCTACCTGGAATCTCCAGTTCTAGCATTCTCCTCGGCAATCTTTCTCTTTCCAAAGTAACAACTCTTTTCCAAAGAATCCATCTTAGCATAAGAAGGGAAAAAAAAAAATAATAATTGTAAGTTCATGAACTAAATTATTCATATTAAACAACATCATGTCCCAACAATTAGACGCGTGTAACGGAGAGTTACGCCAACAGGTTACCCCCCCACCCCCAACAATAAGAAGTGTGTAACATAGAGTTACGCCAACAGGTTACCGCGGCCCCGCGAGCTGCCTCCAGTGACGAGCCCCGCGGTCCCCATGACAACGCTGGCCTCCATCGTGAGTGGTGCGGCGGGAACTCACATCGCCACCTCCTACGACGACACCACAGAGGGGGCGGTGCACTGCTTCATGGACGAGCACGGGAACTGGTGCGTATATACAAGGCTGTGACTGACACCCTCAATCAATGATATTCAACAGCTATATAGTAGGCTAGACTAGATCACCAGTCCCCCAACCTTTCACTCAGTAGCGAGCGTAGCAATTTGAAGCCATTTTGAATTGGGCAGTTTACATGCTAATTTGGACTTTTCAGTACTGCTAGCGCTGCGAGCGGCAGAAAGTCGAGTTAGAGACTCCTATTTCCTTCTGTGTTATTTGCCCAATTCAAGATGGCTTCTAATTGACGACACGCTTGTGGTTGCTAGGTTGCGCATCTAGCCTACTATAGAGGACTCAAATCTAACATAGATAGCGCTGCTAAGCAACCTCCTTTCAGCGCCATTGATGAATGACAACAATAACAACAATGAAAATTGACAGCTAAACCACTCCTAATAGAAGTTTATTTTCTTGCCACCAGAATGCATCTCGTGTATTTTGAGTGCTCTATAGCTGTTGAATATCATTGCCCTCGATAGCACAAGACTCAATTGAAGTGGTTGTGACGTACCAATTGTGATGTACCAAGTTGTACATGCATTTTTGTTTCAGAGGTGTTGGAATTACTTTGTTACATCCAAAGTTTTGTTAAAAGATGGCTGGAAGATATTGTCTGGTACTTTCTGGAAAATAAGAAATAAATTTAGAAACAATTGTTTAGGAAGACCTACATTTTTTTAATGTGGAACATGGTGCCAAAAGAGGTAGCAAATCGTAAACATTAGTTTTCCCAAACTAGATGAAATTTCTCAAAAAAAAATTTGTTTATTGAGGTCTGTGTTTATCGCCATCTTTGTCCCCAGGTTGTCGTACACGTTTGACGAGAAGGGTACGGGCACTGCCAACGGGGGCGTGATGCCTCTGTCGACGGCCGCCAGCAACGGGAAGCTGCTCAACACGTTGCTACGGCAACAACACGGGCTGCAGCAGATGTGCACGGCCGGGCCCGAGGACTGCAAGGTAGGCGACGACGTTCGACCCGGGTTACCCGGATCCAGAAATTACCTGAATCCATTTTTAGGATTCGGATCCTCATCAGGTAGTATTATTTGTAAAAAAAAAAAAAAAAAAAAAACGCGACGATATTTCTGCGACTACTTTCCTTGAAGCTACAGTGAATTCCTGCTTGTGGGCGTGGCCAGCTGGTTGCTGGTTAGTACGCGCTGTCATTACCCCGGGCGAGGTCTGTGAGGCCATATACACTTCCCCCCCTCGCCATTCCCGCGCGCAGCAGCCGCACAGAGCCCAACCCACACAGCGGCCGGCAGCTGACACGGGCAGAGAATGACCTTCAACCGCGTGGTTTCGGGGGGGGGGGGGGGTGTAACCAAGATAAGATGACATAATTTAGGCTTTCAGGATTCGGGTAACCCGGTTCTTGGAAGGTCTGGAACCGGATCCGAATTTTCCTACCCTATGACATCCCTACTGTGTAGTGGGTGTGAGCTCGAGAGAGAGAGATCTTGGCTATGTCCACCTAGCCGGCAGAAAGTGCTCCTATGAATGTTTCACTGTTCCAATCAGTATTTCCATTTTTCAGATGTCCTTAATAATTGGCAGTAGGCCCTCTATTGGTAGATATAAACACACCTGCAAGAAACTTCACCTTGTTCGAGTAAATTACGTTTATAGGTCATTGATACAGCATTTCACAGATTACGCTTTTTCACGTATACTATTAATTTGATAGAAGACGTTGATATGTTTAACTGATTTGACCACTCCATCTTATAGGCCTACCCGTTGTAATGTGAAAAAATTCTAAATTATTGCCGAAATCTTAAACTCATTGTTTTGATTATTTGACGTTCCACGACGTACTCGTGAAACTAAGCATTTGTTATTCAATTGCAGGATCAGTTCTAACTACATATACATAGACTAGCCCTATTATAAATTGATTAGAGCTTAGAACAAGATTAAACATGTTCTAGTGAGGGGAAAGGTACAGAAGGACGACGGCTTACCTGAGAAAGTAAATAGGTCGCTTGAGAAACATATAGATGATAAGACAAATAAACTGAGACCTTGAGAAACACAGTGGATGAATGAAGTCGGACCCTCTTGTTCACGCTAGAAGCGGCCATAAAAAGAATGAACCCACCCATGGTGTTTTCCGACTTCCGTGGGCCAATGTTTTCATGATTTCTGTTAACCTTCTTTTTATAGGCGCTTCTAGCGTGAACAATAGGGTTCGACTTCATTCATCCACTGTGTTTTTCAAGGCTGGGCGGAGTATAGAGTCATGTTTGTGCCAAACTCATTAGTACAGTACTCTCTTGTTAATGCAATCACGGTTAATTTGATTGTATCTATATCCCTGCGGACGGTTAGGGTAGGCCTATAAGTTTTGTTCTTTTAAATCAAAATTTTGTAATTCAAATGGTAGTTTGTAGGGTTCCTTGGCATTAGAATCTAAGTGGTACTACAATATTTTATCTGTGTTTTTTTTTGTTTTTTTTAAGTACGAAATGTTTTATTGTCGGTGTGTTTGCAGGACACGGAGGAGAAGTGGGACTTTGACTCTCTGAGCTACTCGTCGTCGTCTGTCAACTCTGCGCAGACGCCCACCAAACACCTGGGCTCCCTCGCGCCTGCTGTGGCGCAGGCCGTGGCGTCTGCGCCACACCACCACCACCACCACTCTGGCGTCTACATGCTGGAGGGCGGGACCCAGCGGTGAGTTGCCCGTGCGGTTTTCTTTGGCTGCTTCCGATATCTGGGCAGGTTTGATACCCGGTTCAGGCTGATTTTGGGAATTTATTTTAATCTATCTATTTTATAATGTCCCCCAATGAAAATCATTACTTGTATCTGAGTGGGTAGACAAATGCTAATTTATTTATTTATTTATTTATTTATTTATTTATTTATTTATTTATTTATTTATTTATTTATTTATTTATTTATTTATTTATTTATTTATTTATTTATTTTATTTTTTTTTTATTTATTTATTTATTTATTTATTTATTTATTTAGTTAAGCACGTGACATCTAGGGTCCCGGATGTATGAGCCCATTTTAGCATAAATGAGAAACAATTATGGGGTTAACATGGAAGAGAAAATGTGCCGAAACTTTGACAAATAAACTCTAAAATCATTTTCTCATATTTAGCATTTATAAGTAGGCCTACGTAGTTTTAAATAAATTTACAGAACGTAACCTATGAATATGATTCAATCATTCAATGTAGTCGATGGCTGGAGAAGGTCTCTAGTGTCTCTTGTGTCTCTCAGGTCCCCGTTCCACATACTGACGGAGAGCCTGGTAGAACGCAACCGCGCGGCTCGCTCTGCCCTACACATGCACGCCAACCCAGGGGCGGTGCTGATGTGCAGCAACGAGCCCGGGGGTGGGGTCCTGCCCCCGGTCCCGCCCCCCTCCTCCTCCGTGGGCGAGAACACCGACACGGAGAACGCGATGTCGCGCAACCGTTTCCGCTTCGTCGAGTCTCCGGAGGCGGAGGCTGCCGCCGTCCCCCGTCCCCGGCACTACTACCGCCTCCGACTGCTGCCCTGCCTCCGCGTCAAGGTGCACCTCGACCGGCTGGCCCTGCTGGCGCTGCTCGACCGCAACCTCACCTGTTCCGAGACCCTGCTGAGCATAGCGCTCGCCACGTTGGTGGCCCTGCTCGGGGCGACGCTCCTACGCATGGGGCTCTTCCGAGACGTGTTTGCCTTCGTGTTCTGCTTCGTGATGGCCGGCTGTCAGTACTCCCTGTTGAAGAGCGTTCAGCCGGACGCCGCCAGCCCCACGCACGGCTTCAACCGCGTCGTCGCGTACAGCCGGCCCGTCTACTTCTGCCTGGTGACGGTGCTGATACTGGCGCTGAGGGCAGGCTCGCAGTCCGGGGAGGGGGGGGCGGCGTTCTCCATCTACGGCCTGCGCTACACGGGCAGAGAGGTGGTGGGGGCTGCGCTCTACACACTAGAGACGCTCGTGCTCTTCTTCCCCGTTGTCTTCTCGCTCGGACTCTTCCCGCAGGTAACGCGTCCACGATGCTCATGGGAATAACTACTACTTTTCATATGTCCACAATCGACACTACACGCCATCATGTGTTTTCTACAGTAATCTCCCTTTAATTCAAATTTCAAGGGACCCTACAAACTTTTATTTGAATTACAAAATTTTGAATTAAAAGAACTTGAACACTTTTAGCACCATAACCAAATCTTCTGCTGGGACTCCATCAATAGTTTGAATTACACATAAATTTGAATTAACCGAGTTTGAATTAACGAGGGACTACTGTAGTCAACCAGTAGAGTAGGACTCCTGTTCCTTTCGATCCATCCCACGCGGCATTTAGTCCCGTTCATCCTTCAGATACGACCATACAGGAAGATGCTTTCTGTCTTGTTCTCCGACCCCACACATTTTACATGTACTTGATTCGAACACCCAAGTGCTTGGCCGGCAAGTTATGTCCAGTCTGGAGCCTAAATCGGGCCGTCTCTATTCTTCTGCTGTAACAGTTGCATTTATCTGTTTGTTTGTCTCCCCCCCAGGTGAACACGTTCACCATGTACCTCCTGGAGCAAGTGGACATGCACGTGTTTGGCGGCAACGCGACGTCGAGCCTGTCTGCGGCGGTCTACTGCGTCGTGAGAAGCGTCCTCGCCGTCCTCTTCCTCTACGGCTTTGCGTACGGCGCGCTGGTGGAGCCCAAGACGTCGCAGCACGTTCTCTTCTCCATCTTCTGCGGGCTGACCGTCGCCACGGCGTACCACCTCAGTCGCTCCGCCTCCGACCCACAGGGTACGTTCAATACTAATGCTCCCGCTTATGGTCCGTTCACACACATGTTTAAGGTTTTGTTAAAGGAGTTATTGTTTATTGTTTTGTTTAAGGATTTATCAGGTGTTCACACAAAGTGCTAAGACCCAAGATGATGTCGCTGCACAATTGGCTAGAATCTAGTGACGTCATTATTGAACCGATGATTGACGATTTTGATTGGTTGTGTTAACGTTTTATGGTTTAGTGATTAAGAGTTGAACATTGGTCAACTTTCTTAATCATTAAATACTGGTTCTAAACCGTAGCACCATGTGTGAACGCTAAGGTTGTTTTCCTATAGTTGAATGTTAAACATTAAACAATAAATCCTTAAACAAAACCTTAAACATGTGTGTGAACCGACCATTAACTTGGTTTCCCCTGTTAGTATAGTGTCTATGAAACACCCGGGACAAACATGCTACAAGGGTTTACGATACTCGAAAGGTTTTACTGTGACTGGCATTTCAGACTGTCACAAAAACTACCAAAATACCAGTTCAAATGATTTCTTTTTCTCACAACACTACACTTTTTACAACAGAAGTTATGGTTTTACCCGAATTATTCTATATAAGAACTTTTATGCTTTTAAGAAATCTAGGTAGGCAACAGTGGTCTACTATTTTTAATGCATTTTTCCCAAACAACAGTATATTTTGTGCCTTATTGTGCAGGAAAGGAATGGATATTTATTCATTGAAACTTCCATGAGATTAATGCTATCAATCACAGGCCTTACTTTGGCAATTTAGAGAAAGCTGACGAGTGTAAATCACACAAAGGGATGCCAGTGAGAGTATCGGCAAAGATTACAAACTAGGGAAGATAGTTCATCCATATGGGAATTCGTCTGCGCGTGTCTGAGCGAAATTTTCTAAGTCCGACGTGTAGTTCGAATTCTCACCGCAAGAGTCGCTCTTCCAAAAGTTTAAAACTCAAGGTCCACTAAATCCCCTGGCACGTACTAGCGATCTAGTAGACCTTGTCTAACGGTAACGAAGTCAAACGCAAGGTCTACTAGATCGCTATGTAGCCGCCAGGGGATTTAGTGGACCTTGGTCAAACGTGCAGGGTTAGCGCTCCTTGCAGAGAGAATTCGAACTAGTGGTGAGACTTAAAAATTTTTGCTAAAACTCGCAAAGATATTTTAACACGGCGATGAAACATCTTCCCCACTCAGTAATATTTGGTATCTGTTACCTGGTGAGAGTCAACTCTTCTGTGACCTCACTAAGACCTCGTTCTCATTACTCGAGAGTTAAAGCAACTCGGGTTGAACGCGAGTTACCGACTTGCGTTTTAATTGAACTGTTTTACCGTCGTAGGTTAAGTAGTTCGCAACCTTCACACACGGAACGCTGTAGAAAACACGCCCTTTAGACGGTAGCTACTTAAATATAGAAGGCTTAGGATACAAGTAAATAACCAGGGTTGGCGACCACGCGGTGTTTATACTGACTAGCGTAGCAACGGTAACGCGAGTAACTCGGAGTTCGGACGCGGGTTTAAAGTGCAACCATCGTAGCAACCTGCGTTTGTTCACACGGGGAAATTAACCCACCAACCCGCGTTAAACGCTAGTAATGAGAACGAGGTATAAGACCTTCGTCGGGTGATCAAGGCCACGTCAGGCCGAAACAGTCTCGACGTTTTGTATATATCTTTTTGTGTTTCTATCGACTCCGAAGGCCGCAACTACTACAAGGTAAGCTGTTGGTTCCTTCCTATCCTTCCCCCCAAGCTCAAACCAGCCGTTAGGCAAACTTACACCAATTTACACCAGTAGTATCAGTGTGTGTAGCCAAGGTTGTGTTTGTGTGTGTGCAGCATTGTGGAGCATCGCCAAGACCCACGTGTGGCCCCCGGAGCCCCTGGACCCGCCCCTCAAGCCGCCCCACGTCAGACGGTCGTACCGCAAGAAGGGCCTCGAGCCGAGCGGATCGGACACTCGCGGACCCGAGCCCAAGCCAGACCCGACCTCGAGCAAGGCGGACACACTCGACGGCGAGAAGGTTAGGAAAGTCTTTATTTGTTTGTTGTACATACACCAAATAGGTCTTGATCTTACATTGCTCATCCACCTAGCCAATTTAACATACTAATTTAATTGAACACATTTTTTGTGCAGCTATTATCATAAATATTTATAATTACTAAGTTGTTTAAACATTTTTTTTTTTTTTTATCATATGCCCACATTTGGCTTAATCAGGCCATCATGTAAGATCTGGTCAACCAGTAGAGTCAAACATTGTCGTAGGCTTTCGGGTGTAGCCGCGTCATTTCCGCGTCAAACGCTGACGTTTCGGGCAATCTACGCGGCTACACCCGAAAGCCAAGTTTAGTAATTACTTACTAGGTAACCTAGGGAGTTTGAATAGATGACAAGAGCCGACAGCTTATCTTAACACACATTATATACTAGTTAACCGTAACTGTATCCACTACGAAAGTAAAATAACAACAATAAGCCCCATGTGTAGCAGTCTTTCCTCCACCTTCGTCGGTAGATCAAGGCCACGTCAGGCCGAAACTGTCTCGACGTTTTGTGTGTATATCTTTGTTTATATCCACTCCGAAGGCCGCTACTACTACAAGGTAAGCTGTTGGTTCCTTCCTGTCCTTCTCCCCTAGCTCAATTACTAGGTAACCGCAACTGTATCAACTATAAAAGTAAATTACATAATAATAAGCAGTAACACGAGTTAAAATGTGTTAGGAGCCCGACCTCGTGGACCCGCTACCGCTGAAGCTGCAACGCACGGTGAACGCCCGTCTCAAGAACGACCTGCTCGTGTGCGTCGCCGTGGCAACGCTGTCTTGCGGCGTTCACGCGTCCACCGTCTTCACCGCCCTCCAGCCCGAGCTGAACCCGGTGTTGTGGTCGGTGGCCGGTGGGCTCGGCTTCCTCCTGCACTACGTCACGCCGCAGCTACGCAAGCAGCTGCCCTGGCTGTGTCTGTCGCGACCGGTGCTCAGGTCCCGAGAGCACGGACAGTTTGAGGTGCACGACGCCGCCAAGGTCATGTGGTTTGAGAAGGTGAGTAACCTAATTAATACTTTCTTGATTTCTTTTCAACAACGTATATGAAATTTGATATAAAATTCCATTTTTATTTTGGGAAAGAGATTTTTTTGCAAGTTGCTTATTTTCCTGTTTTAAAGACGATCAAAATCGGTAAGCCTACCTTTGGTAGTTGCCCAAAATGCATAGATTTATATGCCGAAATAAAGTGTGAAGTTAATTGCAAAGTCCTCGAGTTGAAACTCTCGTTCTTCTTTTTATATTGCCCACATTTTTGGCTTATATGATTGTTTTAGAGGAAATCTATGGATGCTGAGTGCTGACATCTTGAAATTTGTTGCCATTGAACTGCTGCTACAAACTAGTTGGGCTTTGCACGCCAAGCTTGATGTACGTAGTTTGCGCCCAAATGCAATTTGAAGTCGCAGTACAAAGCCCAATTCTGCACTAATTGAAGGCATCTACACTACACCATTGGCCATTGTTACTAGTATTGTTGGTAAAAATAACACGGCCAACTGTAAGACACGAAAAATCCTACCAAGTACTACGTTTACATGCAGGTTTGAAAAAGTTTTGACTCAAGTCAAACCAAAACCGTCGATCGTTTACATGCCATCGATCTGAATACGTTCTCAAACCATTTTTTAGTTCGTACATTTCCCGGTATACAGCGCCACTTACAATAAGACATTTCACTGCTTTCTAAAGAGACATTGGAACAACAGAGAGGTTTAGTTTGCTAATGAGCCCGCCAAGTCGAAACGTATTGGCGGCAGTGGGGTGTTTACATGGCAGTTTCCAAAACTAGTTTTCAAGTCACCCCTGCGAGCAAACAGGCGTGACTCGAACCGATCCAAACCCACTTTCGAAGTGTTTATATGCTGTTTTGAAAACTCAAAACGTTCTCAAATCGATTTCAAACCTGCATGTAAACGTAGTAAAGGTCTTATCTTGATCTCGTAGAGCAGCACTTTACCAACTGAAACAACCATATAGGAGATCAAGTTTCTGGTTTTACACAAAAAATCCTACCAAGGTCTTATCTTGATCTCGTAGAGCAGCACTTTACCAACTGAAACAACCATATAGGAGATCAAGTTTCTGGTTTTTCAGTAGAGACCGGTATATTTCTCATCATAGTTTGTGCCAGTTGCGTTGATATACCATAGATATAAATGTTGTTACCAAGATATGTAACTGAATGGAGGTCCGAGGACCTATGCTCGTTCCTCGATGCTCGCCATATTGTATGATTGCCTGTTTGTTTACATTTTAGCATGTGTCTTTTTCAATGTGTTATACATCGCCTTGCGTATGTCATTGATATTGATGGCTATAAAAAGAAAGTACGCGAATATCTGTTTACCCATTGGACATAAAGTAGTCATTTCAGCATTGAAAATAATAATTTCTAATTATACAATATGGCGACGTTCCGAGAATAATCCATTGTTGAAATCTCAAAAGAGAATCAGTTTTGGTACGTCCAGATAGCAGTGAGTTACGTATCTTGGTAACAATATTTATATCTATGGATATTAGGGATGTCATAGGGTAGGAAAATTCGGATCCGGTTCCAGACCATCCAAGAACCGGGTTACCCGAATCCTGAAAGCCTAAATTATGTCATCTTATCTTGGTTACACCCCCCCCCCCCCCCCCCCGAAACCACGCGGTTGAAGGTCGTTCTCTGTCCGTGTCACCGCTGTGTGGGTTGGGCTCTGTGTGGCCGCTGCGCGCGGGAATGGCGAGGGGGGTGGGGGGGGGGGAAGTGTATATGGCCTCACAGAACTCGCCCTCAGTAATGACAGCGCGTACCAACCAGCGACCAGCTGGCCACGCCCACAAGCAGGAATTCACTGTAGCTTCAAGGAAAGTAGCCGCAAAAATATCGTTGCGTATTTTTTTTTTTTTTTTTTTTACAAATAATACTACCCGATAGAAATCCGGATCCTAAAAGTGGATTCGGGTAATTTCTGGATCCGGGTAACCCGGGAACCCGGGTACCCTATGACATCCCTAATGGATATACTAAACGTCGTGAACGTGTTGTGCGCAGGCGTACGTGAGCCTGTGTTTCCTGGAGCGCAACATCGTCTACCCGGTGGTGTTCCTGGGCGCTCTGACCCACGACGCGCCCCTCGTTGCCAAGAGACTGGGTCCGCTGCTCGGCGCTCTAGTCACGACGATATGCGGGCTGAAGGCGTTGCGGCAGACCTTCTCAGACCCGAGCACTCAGTACCTGGTGTTGGTGAGTGCCAAACTAACGTACTCGACATTTTGAATAAAAGGAAAGAAACGAAATAAACATAATATGCATCCTTATTTCTTGTGTTCATTCCTTTAACAGTTCATTTTCTTAACCGTACTTTCCAACATATCTTTATTCTTTTGTCTATTTTGTATATTTAATTATTATGTACTAGGTCTACTTGTCTTTAATACAGTAGTCCCTCGTCAATTCAAACTATTGATGGAGTCCCAGCAGAAGATTTAGGTATGGTGCTGCATAGTGTTCACTGTTCAAATTGGAGTTTTTAGGGTCCCTTGAAATTTGAATTAAAGGGGGATTACTGTATTAATCTTTTCCTTGATTCATTGTATTGTTTTATATTTTTATTATTCTACCTAGTTTTTTTTAATTGTATGATAGAGATAGTCGAGCATGCCGACACTTTAGCTGAGTAGAATCGTAGTAGAGGAAGATGAGGTGATCATGACATGTCGTTCTGCAAACTAGTGTAGAAAAGAATATAGGAAAATTAAAATATCAACGCACATTTGATTTGTGAATGTGTAGTCAGGCCCAGGGATGTCACTAAGATTTGCTTAACTAAGACAAGTTAGTAGTGAGGGCATCTTTGGTTATAGTGATTAGTGATCACTGCACAGTGTCTAGTCGTCTCACGCGCCCGTGTGTTTGTTCTTCTCGCAGGTGTTTGCAGCACTGTTCTTCCACATGGACTACACTGCAGCCAGCGAGACATTCCTGGTCGACTTCTGTATCATGGGAGTCGTCGTTAACAAGACTTATGAGTTCCTACTAAAGGTGAGCGGGTCGTCTCTTGATCTAGATCTGTCGCGGTTGCGGTGGGCGCACTTGTTTAAAAAACTAACCCGGCCTTTGAGAGAAGACTGACTTGCCGACCTCTTGCTTTGCTCTTGGTGTGAAGTTTGAGTTGCCGTATTTTAGGTCAAAACATTTGATGATTGAAGGAGGAAAGTAGAGACAGATTTATACAACCCGACACAGTTGGAACTGAGTTAAAGATTATTATTATTTATTTATTTATTTATTTATTTATTTATTTATTTATTTATTTATTTATTTATTTGTTTATTTATTTATTTATTTATTTATTTATTTATTCATATTTTTAATTTATTATTTATTATTTTATTTATTTATTTACATTCATGACAGAGAATTAAGTTAAAGAAAGAGATGTTTCGAGCTTGGCATGCCGATACTGATTCCTGGGATGCCCAAGATCAATGGTGGAAACACCCCTTTTCCCAACTAAATGATGTTGGAATAAAGAGTAGCGATATATATTTATTTATTTATTTATTTATGTATTTTTCTATTTATTTATTTATTTATTTATTACTGACTGGCGTGGTTGTGACTGGTGCAGGTGCAGTTCGTGGTGACGTACATCGCGCCCTGGCAGATAACCTGGGGCTCGGCGTTCCACGCGTTCGCCCAGCCGTTCTCCGTGCCGCACTCTGCCATGTTGTTCGTGCAGGCGGCGATATCTGCCGTCCTCTCGACGCCGCTCAACCCCTTCCTCGGGTCGGCCATCTTCCTCGCATCGTACGTGCGGCCCGTACGCTTCTGGGAGCGAGACTACAACACTCGCCGCGTGGATCACTCCAACACGAGGCTGTCGGCGCACCTCGACCGCAACCTGGGTATGTATGTCGGTCGGCAATTCAGCAAGCAAGTCGGTCAAATGTATGATTCGTTATTATTTGAACATATGTACAAGTATAGAGCACTCAAAATAGACTAGATCAATGATATTCAACAGCTTTAGTAGGCTAGATCACCAGTCCCCCAACCTTCCACTCAGTAGCGAGCGTAGCGATTTGAAGCCATTTTGAAATGGGCAATTTACATGCTAATTTGGACCTTTCAGTACTGCTAGCGCTGCCAACGGCAGAAAGTCGCATTAGAAACTCATATTCCTGCCTGTGTTATTTGCCCATTTCGAGATGGCTTCAAATTGACACGCTTGTGGCTGCTAGGTTGCCCATCTAGCCTATTATAGCTGTTGAACATCTTTGGACTAAATACATTCTGGTGGCAAGAAATTAAACTTCTATTAGGAGTGGTTTAGCTGTCAATTTTCATTGTTGTTTTTTTTGTTATTACGTATTCATCAATGGCGCTGAAAGGAGGTTGCTTTACGTAATTATTTATCTGTCTGGAGTGATGGTAGATTGTGACGTTGTAAACACGATTGAATTGATTTGATTAAATCGGTGATTTAATTCTTTTGTTACTACAAGATGTATTTTTCACTTGTGCCTAAAATGTATTTTATGAAGCTTCAAGAATCGCTACTTTACCGACCGGATCTCGCATTCACACCACATCACACCCAACTAAATTGATGTTGATTGATTAATTTAGCTATTGCCCTTTTTCACTACTATAAATTGTGGCACATTGGAGTTATTTTTTGTTGGTGGTTGCAATTTTTCGCAGTTGATTCTCGCATTGCATTTTTCTTGTTTAAAAAAAAAACAATTAAAATTTAAAAAAAATTGAAACTAAAAGAATTTGAGTTAAATTATAACGTTGACCACCAAGGTTTGTTGCGCTGACGAGTGACGACCCTCTCTTGTCTTGTCTGCGCGACAGGTGCCGACGACAACAACCTCAACTCCATCTTCTACGAACACCTGACGAGGTCGCTGCAACACTCCTTATGCGGGGATCTCGTGCTGGGTAAGAGATGTCGTTCTTTATGTATCAGTGACAAGGGAATACTACTGTAGTTTTGCAGTAGTGATAATAGATTGAATGCTGCCTTGTATGTTATACATCTAGCTAAGAGTAATTCATCATAGACTACATGGCTAATTTGTGATATAAAATTAATGTTTTAATTATTTAGCAGTGGGGGTGGATAGGAAGGAAACCAACAGCTTACCTTGTTGCTGACGACCTTCAGAGTTGGTAGACATATAAACACTAAACAATAACGTCGGTATGTTTTTAATAATTGTAACTGCTTTATAATTAAATAAAATTACTAGGTTATCAATCAGTTGGCCATATTATTGTGTTTGTGATGCACAGAAGCAATGTCAGTGCTATGATCTAGATCAATGCATTGCCAAAGAAATTATAATTTTAGTGAAATGTACAGAGAATATAATTGACCGTTATTTTTATAAGACCATGTTTTTTTAGTTCCACTCTAAATAATGCGTTCATGTATGTAAGGTTAAGGAAGAGGCCTGTAGACTGACTGATATGGTTGGGAAATTAAGTAAAACATAAAAGGAGAAGAAAAAGTTTTTCGAGACGTTTCGGGCTTACATGGTTCACTGGAATAAAATCATGAACTTGTTATTTTAAAAATGTTTTTATAATTTAATCCTTTCACCCCTATAATTCCCTTAATCCCTTCATTTAATCCCTTTAGGTCGCTGGGGCCCGGTATCGCAGGGCGACTGCTTCGTGCTGGCGTCCGACTACCTCAACTGTCTGGTCCACGTCGTTGAGCTGGGCAACGGACTCGTCACCTTCCAGATGAGGGGGCTCGAGTTCCGCGGCACGTACTGCCAGCAGCGCGAGGTGGAGGCCATATCCGAGTGGGTGGAAGAGAACGACGGTGAGTTGGCCGCACTCTTTTCAGACGTCGAATGGAAATTACAAGCTTTTCTCCTGTTTTTTGTTTTTTTTGCAGTTAGGAAATTCCTCCTGAGTGTTTTCCACTGTAAGGTGAAACAAGCAGATATTGTATGCACTCTCAAAATTCAAGCAAAACCAAACTCAACTTTGTCTTTAGTTTAATTAATTAATTTAAACATTAATTAATTAATTAGTTACAAAAATAGTATATGATTTGCATACAATCTCGTATAAAAATTATAGAGTTTCCAAACTCTTCTGTACATGTCACTCGACTGAAAGTGAACCTGCGAGTCGACCGCTAGAACGTGGATGATCGAAGGAACGCTTGTTTCCCGCAGGTTGTTGCTGCTGTGAGCCCGGCCACCTGCCTCACCTGCTCAGCATGAACGCCGCCTTCAGCCAGCGCTGGCTTGCGTGGGAAGTGACTGCCACCAAGTACGTGCTCGAGGGCTACTCCATATCGGACAACTCTGCCGTCTCCATGCTGCAGGTGTTCGACTTCCGTAAAGTACTGATCTCCTACTATGTCAAGGTACGTAGAGTCGTCGATATTCAAGAGTTTGCATCATTTTATTTTGACTATTAGGGGAAAGTTACAAGTTAACTGATTTTCAGTAGAGGACATCATCTACTGTAGAGTGTCGGCAAGTAAAATCGGAGACTTCAATTTAGGTGCAAGGCGGTATATGCCGCTCTCCACTGAGGCAGAATAAGTGGGGTCCGGCGGGTAGACACCCCTCATATTATCCACCTGCGCGCTACAGGGTTGCCACATTTCTATACATTCAGTGCAATAGCGGTCATTCGTACGTTCTCGATCGGCTCCCAGCGTATGGTCAGTCATCGTTGAATAGATTTTGCAATGCAGGAAATGTCTGTGGTTCTCTATTGAAATGTATGGCTGATTAGTTTTCTGAGGAGTTAACGCGCGTGTAAGTGCTGCTCTTTGGTCAAATTAGTATCCTTTGAAGATTAGATCTTTCCCTCAAAATGAAGTCTCCGATTTTATCTGAGGTTTTGGCCTCCCAGGAAATAAATTGTCACTGAAAATAGGTTTTCAAAAAGTCAGGATAGCCATTTTAGCCACTATTTTACCATGGTCAGGCCTAAATAATACACGGCTGACACCGTACGATGCGAGATGTGTTGACGTAAGTTCCCGCCCGCAGAGCATAATCTACTACGCGATGCGGTCTCCGCGCCTGGACGCCTGGCTCGCGTCGCCGACCATCCTCGAGGCGTTGAGGCCGACCGTGGAGAAGACCTTCGTCGACCTCGACCCCGTGTTCAACATGAACATCGACGAGGACTATGACTTCCGGGCCGCGGGCATCACGCGCAACAGCTTCTGCAACGTCTACCTGGACTGGATCCAGTTCTGTGCCATCAAGGGGGACAAGGTACGTCACTACGCTTCCTTCGCTCATCAATGTCTTCTTAATGGTATAAGTATACAATATAGTATAAGGCACTTCCTGGCTCTGTGGACATCACATCCAGTCCTCATTCTTTTTATGCTTCATTCTTTCCACATCTACCTGTAAATTTCTGAGGTGCCTTTTCTATTGCTTATTGTTTTTAATTGTCCCTTTTACTGATGACAACATTGTTGATTAATTTGTATTACCTGACAATGTATTGTTATGTGTATTGTTATTGTAATGTTGTTATTTGTTTTGTTTGGTGGTCACACCTATTGGCATAAAATGCTGTAGTGTCCATGTACTGTAAATAAATAAATGGTGCATCTCGACCCCCCCCTCCCCCCCCCCCCCCCTGCTGCAAAAAAACTCCCGGTTCCTGTCTGGTTTGTAAAAACATCTATGTGTATTTCAAATGTTTGTGACAAAAACTTCTGCCCCTGATTTTTTTTTTCTAATTTTTATTTCTTTCTTATTTCTGTCTGTGGTTTCAGCCGTCGCTGGATCGGTCCCGCGACTCGACGCTCGTCTCGCTCTGCTTCGCGCTCAGCCTGCTGGGTCGCCGCACGCTCGGGGCCGTGTCGCACAACACAGTCTCCAACGTTGAGTTCTTCCTCTACGGCCTGCACGCGCTCTTCAAGGGCGACTTCCGCATCACGTCGATACGCGACGAGTGGATATTCTCCGACATGGAGCTGCTGCGCAAGGTTAGTGAATTTTATTATAAAACTACTTCATTAAAGTTATGTGGGATATAAAAGTGTCGCTTTATGTAGTGGGCAATAAATAATATTTAACACTAAATTAGTCATCATCATCATCATCTGTTGCCATGTCCAACTCTGCGTTGGGTCGGCATTGAAGATAAGCCTCTCCATCTTCTTCTATCCTGCCACCACTCTTCCCCCTCAACTACATTCCAGTCCCCTCCTCGCATTTCCACATCCTTCCTCACTTTGTCGTGGTCTTCCTCTCGTTCTTCTACCTGGAATCTCCAGTTCTAGCATTCTCCTCGGCAATCTTTTTCTTTCCATCCTCTTGACATGTCCGAACCATTTCAGTCTTCTCTCTCCAATACGCTTTAATAAATTCCTTACGCCTAGTTGGTTTCTTATGTCATCATTCCTTATCATGTCCCATCTAGTAGTAGTAGTCCCAATTAGTAAAAAAAAAAATCCTTTTTTTTTTTAATTTTCACACATGCTCACAGCTTGGCAAGCTTGAACGTCTACTAACGTTTGAACGTCGTTTGTGTTCAGGTGGTGGCGCCGGGCGTGCGCATGTCTCTCAAGCTCCACCAGGACCACTTCATGTCGCCAGACGAGTACGAAGACCCTAGGGCTCTGTACGACGCGATAACGCAGCACGCGGAGAAGCTGGTGATATCGCACGAGGCCGACCCCGTCTGGAGGAACGCCGTGCTGTCGGGAACGCCCTCGCTGCTTGCGCTCAGGTCGGAACGCTTTTCTTTACGTGTGGCCCGCGTTTTTTTTTTTTTTTTTTTTTTTATGAAAATGATATTTTATGTGTATTTTGATGCAAGCAAGTAAGTAAATGTGTTGCATTTCTTAGGCACGTACTTGACGACGGTACAGACGAGTACAAGATAATAATGCTGAACAAGCGGTTCCTGAGTTTCCGCGTGATCAAGATCAACCGAGAGTGCGTGAGGGGGCTGTGGGCGGGACAACAGCAGGAGCTGGTCTACTTGCGAAACAGGAACCCCGAGCGAGGCAGCATACAGAACGCCAAGCAGGCTCTCAGGTACACACACAACATCGTACATTATGTAATAGTATTTAGCAACTGCATGCAAAAATAGTATAGATAAATAAATGTAATACCATTAATAATAAATAAATAATATCAAATGATAGCCAAGTCCGTTTTTCTGCATTTTGTAGTCTTGCCTCACTGCCAATAAAGCCACGTACAACGGAGCTACTGTACAGTAGTAATCCTGCCTTAATTCAAATTCTAAGAGAACCTAAAAACCCCAATTTGATTTACAAAATTTTGATATAAATTAATTAAGCGAGCGAAGCGAGCGTTTCCACTTGACTCTTATGGAACTTCGTTCTGTTTTTTTTTTGTTTGTTTGTTTTTTTGTTTTTTTGTTTTTATGTCCGTCGATAGCGGTCGAACGAAAAGTCCGATCAACTTAAAATTTGGACCATCCACAAGCCTCGATGTGGATTGAAGGTGTATAGTTTTGAGGCAAAATCGTTCGAAAAGTTACAAAGTTACACCATAGTTACTGCGAAATATTTTTCTGAAACAAAATGGCGGCAAAATGTGAGATAGCCAGATTTTTCTATTGATTTTTCCGGTCACGAATATGTTAATGTAATGGCGATCTGATAAGTATTGGCAAAGTTACACAAAAGTTACTCAAAAATATATTTCTGAAACACAGTAACAGCAAAATGTGAGGTGGCTATCTTATAGTAAATTTTTGTCCGGTCACGAATATACTAATGTAAACGCGATTTAATACATATTAGAGGCAGAAATTACATTTCTATTGCTGTCAATAACTGTTAGTAACGGTGGCGGACCGCGGCGAAAACATGACAGCGAAAATTCTTAGCAACGCATATTGCACTGCATCCAACAATGTCGGGAAGTATAATAGCTATGGAAATTAGAAACATTTTTGCAATGCGCATTCTTGAATTGTTGTTAATTGTTGTTTGTATTAGCATTGAAATCTTTTCGCCAGAAAGTTCGTAGATATTGACGCGCTCGCTTATCAACGCGTCAAACAGAGCGTTTTCCTAGTATTAGGCTAAACACACTAAGACCCAGATGCATACATGTCTCTTTGTGATTCAAACACGTCCCCCCCATTTTGGATTCCCTTATGAAGACTCCGGCGATGTGCTGCAATAATGGACCCGATTCGGCCGGCATCATAGTATGACCTTAAGTTCATACCACATCAAGTTGCAATCCTGATCTGCCATAAGGGCAATACATAACTGGGGTGGGGGTTTAGCCCGTGAACTTGATGTGGTACGTACAGAGTTTAGCCGTCGTACAACGTCAAACACCAAGTAACTCTGAAATCCGACTGTCGCCAGGAACATCATCAACTCGTCTTGCGACCAGCCGATTGGCTACCCGATCTACGTATCACCGCTGACCACCTCGTATGCCGAGACTAACGAACAGCTGAGCGGCATCATAGGCGGGCCGTTCAGCCTCGGCACCATCAAGCGGACCGTCCTCAGGCTGTGGACCAGGTCAGTGCAAGCCAGGGTCCCGTGTCGTTTTATTTAAATAGATTTTTTTTTTTAATGGTTCAAAGTTCAAACCAGACCTTTTGTTACTTAAATCAAACTTCAAAACTGAAAAGTTACAAAGAAATATACTATTGCGTACATTTTTATAAGAGACGACCTGAAATCAATCAGTTTTCAGAACGAGGAAAATACTGCATGTAAATAGCATTTTCAATTGTCATTTTATAGCATTTTGGAGCATCTATTCTTTGCCAACATTAAAAAACTAGAGAATAAAGTTTTCTCGTATTTTTATTTTTAAATTATGTCATACTACGAATCACATTAAAATAAACTAAATTGCATTTATCATAAACAAAGTACATGCCTAAACACTTATGCTTACAATACAATAGGAACAGAGAAACCTTCGTTTCAGTTGAAAAATGGCACTTTGTAGCATCTACACACAAAACGCTGTTATCACGTGTCTCTTAGTACACTAGTGAGTAACGCGTGTGTGTGTTTGGCCTGTGTAGGGCGAGACAGCGTTGTGCCCAGGGCTGCAGCAGCGGGGGATCGGGGGCCCCCCGCGACGACGGGGGCTTTGGCAACGAGGGCGTCTACGCGATGACCGGCTGCAACATCCACTCGAGCTATCACAACACGTCGGCGTCACAGTCCATGGACAGCGCACAGGTCGGTGACAAGTGTCGTCTCTTCTCTTCCTTTTGCCTTCTTGTCTTCCTTCATCATTTTTTTCTCTTTTTTAATTTCTTTTTCTTCTTTCCTTTTTCCTCCTCCTCTTTCCTTTTCTTTTTCTTCCTCTTTTTCTTTTCTTTCCCCCTTTTTTGTATAGTTCTCTTTACTGTAGTTTAATTTGTTTTGATTGTGTTATATCTTCTAATTTTAAATTTGTTCTGCGTTTTTACGGGTTTCGTTGTAAATTGTGTAGTTACAAAACTTTTTTTTTTTCCTATGCAGAGATGGCTTCCTCAGCCATTCCTCTTCCTCGCTATCCAATATAAAATGGCATCCTTTCTGACCTGCCCATATCATTGGGCAGGGCATCAATGTCACTCTGAAGTGCGGCACTATTAATTAATAATGTGAATGACTGAATGTGTAGGTTTGCCTAACGGCTAGGTTTGAGCTTGGGAGGAAGGATAGGAAGGAACCAACAGCTTACCTTGTAGTAGTTGCGGCCTTCGGAGTCGATAGAAACACACAAAAAAGATATAAACAAAACGTCGCGACAGTTTCGGCCTGATCACCCGACAAAGGTGGAGGAAAATCAATTAATAGAAACTCTTGCAGTAAATTTGCCTTCTTCCTGAAACAGAGTTGTTATTATTGTTGTGGCTCAGATCGGCGGTGGGTCTATGGGCCGCGGTGGCAGCCTGGGTCGCGGCTCCATGTCTGGCAACCGCGGCAGCATGGCCTCGGTGGGCAAGCCCTCGTCCTCTACGCTGGCCAGCCTGGCAGGTCTACTGGCCCCCTCGGACCCCTGCAGCAAGGGGGCAGACAAGGAGGAGGAGCCCGTCACGCAGAGGGTCCGTATCGTGGACCCCAACGCAGTCTACGACGCCATCAACCTGGGCAGGCGCATCGACGTCGTCTGGCCCGACGAGAGGATGAGGGCGAGGGGGGGACGCTCGCACTGGAGGGACTGGCTGCCCGAGCGCGGCATGGAGGGACAGGTAACGTCGCAACGCTTTTAGTTGTTTGTTTATTTTTTATTTATTTATTTATTTATTTATTTATTTATTTATTTATTTATTTATTTATTTATTTATTTATTTATTTATTTATTTATTTATTTATTTATTTATTTATTTATTTATTTATTTATTTATTTATTTATTTATTTAATTATTTATTTATTTATTTATTTATTTATTTATTTACTCATTTATTTACTCATTTAATTTATTGATTCATTGATTCATTGATTTATTTATTCATTCATTTATTCATCCATTCATTAATTCATTAATTAATTTATTTATTTATTTTTATTTTGTAGCATCTATTGTTTTTTTTCGTCAAAACCTTAAAATATTAGACTACGGAGTTTCCTGCACTTCTAATGGAAAACCTTTTACACCATTGTCTGCCTTCATTCAGGTGGTCCACCGATGGGTCCCCTCTCATCGCGACCCCAACCGAAGATCTCACGTGGACCGGACGATCCTATTGGTCAAGATCGAGGACAAGTACGTCCCGATCGCCGAGAGCGGCACCCAGGACCTGGGGGCGGAGGTATAGCGGTGGGGGGGCCGGCGGGGGCAAGCGGTCCCCCCCCCGTACGCCGGCGCCCGGGGAGTCACTAAAGCAGTTCTGTGGTACTAGTTTCGAGCGGGGCGTTTTTACCGACGTGCCGACTGCGATGACGTTGCTAACCGATCGATGTTTTTATTACCGTCAAGCTCTCCTTTTCTGTTTTTATTGTGATTGTCGATGATGCATACTATTGTGATTTGTTGGTAAAAAAAAAAATTGTTAATGGAAGCTTCTCTGGATCCAGTATTATCACACACGAGACGGGGGAATCTATTTGTGTATTGTTGTTTGCTTGTGTCCTACGGTACAACCACTACAGCTGTGCTAGTCCAGGGCATCATCTACATGACCAGTAACAAAACTTACCTATATATTATATTATGTAAAGGGTCCGAAGTTGTTCAGAACTCTTCCGGGCCCGGCGTTGAGTCGGCCATATTTAAACGTCGTGTACGAGAAACTGACGGAACACAACGCGTTCGTACAGTCAGCCGTGGCACGATTATGGATGTGTGGGCGCAGTACAACTTTGATATGACTTCGTTCGCGTAAGTGGTGATTTTATCTTGCCAGATTTGATGCAATACGCGACTTGAACCAATACTACTCTACGTATCTCAAAGGTTTTAAGCTCACTATGCCTCTTAGCTATGTAATGAATCTAAGCTGTCACCATTTTAGTCTTCTCATTGTTGATATTGTATTTGCTTGAAATGAAACCATTTAAATAAGTTACTTTTGCAGCTTGTTTGATTCAATGCCATTCTTGGTAAAAGCAATTCAACTTCATTATCTCCCCCCCCCCCCCCCCCCCTCTCATGAGCGACATATCAGAGTTGTACTGTACTACAAATAGCTTTTCATGTCAAGAAATCAATTGTTGCTAATCAAGTTTTGTACAGTAGTGACTTCCAAACTATAATATTGTTGTTCCAAATATTTATACTACTACTAATAGAGTTTTATGCCAAGTCAGTTATGTGAAAGCCATCGTTAATTGGTAAGACATAATTATAATACTTACTAGATCTAAGGAGACTAGTGTTTGTATCATTATTATTATTTGTGCATACAGTAGTAATGTTATTGGATGCTTGGAGATTCCAGTACTAGCCTACTTTTGCAAAATGACAAAGATTATAAATAATACATAATATTAATTATATAAGCATAATAATAATAATGTTTCCACATCTGAGGCGAAATGGTGCCCGTGTAAGGTACTGTAAAAATAGTATAGTGACATTAGAACAATTGTAAGTAGCTTTTCTACGGTAGGTATTGAAACGAGTTTAGATAATCAGGTTCCATCTGATTCATCAGGATGCCTTAAAAGTTAAAACTATCAGACTGAAAATACATTAACAAAATGTTCAATGTACATTTGATTCCTTTTTTTTATACATAACTTGCTCATTCGTTGAATTGCATGAATTTTTGTGGTTTGAGCCTACGAATGATTTTTATTGATAATAATATGTATTTATAAAGCAAGGGCTGTGTGTCACGCAACACAACAATCTGTTAAGTATCCCCATTTGTTTTTTTATTGTTTTGTAAAGTATTGCTGTTTTTTATTTAATGAGTACATCTGTTTGTGTGAATGTAACTAAGGATAAATGCCTTTTATTCAGATGTTGTTTGAAGGTTAATTTACTACTACAAGGGCCGTCCAAAAAGGTATACTTGTGATTGCGGCTCTTCACTTAAGACGGATTTTTTACTAACTTTTATACCAATTAAAAACTTGCATTTAATAAAAGTGGAAAGTCAATAGGCAAATGTGAAATAGTCGGGTACTGTTTGTAACTTTGAAGAGGGTCAAGGCATCGTATGGACACTTCAATTGGCCTGCCGATGTGACGGACCCGATTATCCCATGTTGTTAACTTGTCGTTGCTTCTCTTCAATGTTACAAAAATGTATAATGGGAAACAATTTGGTGTGAACATCCTTGTTAATTGTTTCCACTTTGTACCTCAAATGTAAACACAAATCGAATGAGTACGACGGCCGACCGTTCATTTACCGAGGGGGAGACATTCAAAGGAAATTTCCGAGCTAAATCTGTACCTGTCCGTGACCACTAACGCCTACCTCCTTCATCGAACATTGTCAAAACATTTTGTGTACTTCAGTACGTATGTTAACAACGCATTTTTACTTTCTATCGAAATCAAAGAACTGTTCTTAAAAATTATAACCTTAGATTATTTGAAAATGTGATACTTAAAATTTTATGTTGATGTGTCTGTGTACAGATTTGTTAACTTGTTGTTAAGCAATGTGCTATGTCTGAAAATGTGAGAAAATAAAATTCGTGTAAGTTATCTGAGAAAAGAGTGAATGAAACAGCTAATGATTACATGGGAGATACATCAATTGTTTTACAAAAAATATATTTATTTAATCAACACAAAATAATAAAATGGTATTATTATTACTACATACCTATAATTACAATAATACAATACATATAATTCCTCACAATACCATACTATTCCTTGGTTTTGTTTAGCATCACCAGTAAACTTAATGTGGACAGTTTATAAATTGAGCGAGTTGAATCTCACTGCCTGGGTGGGTGGCTACGCGGTATTGCAGAGCGCTTTAAGTTGATGCCTCAAGACCTTGCCGGAAGGATTCCGAGGAATACTGTCGACCATCCTGACCCCGCCCGCCAACCGTTTGTACGGGGCGACCTTGGGTTTGACGTAGTCGACGATCTGTCGCTCGGTCACGTCGACGCCCGGTCTGCTGACGACAAACGCCCGCGGTATCTCGCCCGACGCGACGTCGGGAACGCCGACAACGGCCACGTCGACGACGCCCGGCAGTTGCATGATGAGGTTCTCGAGTTCGGTCGGCGACACCTGAAAGTATGTACGTGCGTGGCCGTATTTTCTCATTGATCCTCCCTGGTGAATTGCTTTAGAAATGCTACAAAAAAAACTTCAAGTGCATTTACTTGCAATAGCTGTAGACGCCTTCCTTTGCACTCAAATACGTAGTAAACTCGCCCCAAGACTACATTACCGATGCTTTCGTCATAGGCGAGGAGCTCGTAGCCAACCAGCGAACCGCCCTAGACAAACCCCCACAAATAGCGATAGCTGATTGGCTACGAATGGGGGCAGGTTCCTCGCCTGTGACAAAAGCAGGAGAAGGTTGCTGTATAGCGACTTCATAATATGTTTAGGCCCACACAATTCTTTGACCTCTGTGCATTCACTAATTACTAAACGAAGCCAATGACTATATCTATTAAGGAAATAATGTAAATTGAAGTTTGGACCTTGAACTATTTATCTCAAGGGTCTGTGGTATAAAAATATAGATTGATTATAAACTGGTAATGACAGGTAGTTCGTAATGTAAATCTACTTGTTTGGTGCACTCGAATGTTTGAATATTTCCATTTTAAATTTTCGCGCGGCTCACTACACTGCCGTGATTGGCCAACGCGTGTTGGTTCTTGCATAACCCAGTTTTAGAAAGCTGTGTTATCGGACATTTTGCCGATTCTCCTTTGATTGTTGTGACCAACGTAACAACTTCAAATAAAACCTATTAGAGCAAGATTGATCTTTGAAATTAGCTTATTATAATTGACCTTTGGTGTATTTACATGTATCGTGACTAAAATAGCTATAAATATACGAAGACGCAGTTATTTACACAAGTTGTTGATTGAATGTGTGGCGACTATCATCGGAAAAGTATTTCGTAACTAAGAAAACAGTATTGACCGGCAATGTTGGCAACCATGTTAAAAACCAAGAGAGTGCGAGTGTTTTAGTGAGTGGTAACGGTTGCTGCAAGTTTTGTGTGCATTATTTTGGTTTAAAGTTGTATATTTGCGATAATGGAAAATCCAGAGGAAGTGCTCCAAACGTTAGACGAGTTCACGAAGTTGAAGCCGAAAGACATTCCAAAAGAACTCGAAGATTACCTTTCGTATGTCGCGAAAACGGGGGACCCTGTTTACCAATGGTCCCTCGTCAAGGCTCTGTTTCGTGAGAAACTTCTCAATGTAATAACAGATTTCTACGAGGGATGCCCTTCGGTGGATCTACCTCCATGCCCGAACGTTGATACTTTCAATTATGAAACCATGAAAGATCGTTTAATTGAGCGCCTAGAATTATTCGGTAGTGCGCCGTTCACGGTCCAAAGGCTTTGCGAGTTGTTGACAAGTCCAAAGAAACAATATAGCAGAGCAGACAAGTTTATGCGAGCTGTTGAGAAAAATATTATGGTGGTGAGTACAAGAGAACCAGGACAGGTACGACGGAATGATTCCAGTCAGCCGGAGTTAGTAAATGGGGTTGCCGACAACACGGTGTTGGAAAACGAACCTAGCCGAGTAAGTCTAGGGCTAGGCCTAGCAGAAACAGTAGGTTCCAGTGCAACAAGCACTAATTCTTTCCTGAACAGCGAGGGTTCAGTGCAAGTAATATTTGAGGATGGTTCCCTGGACAAGAACCATAGTCCCACCAAGTCTTACGAGGAGAGCTATGAAGACGGTGGGCCTCGTAGGGCTTCTAGCTGGTTCCGAGAACATGTTGAAAGCCCTGATAAGTTATCCCCCTTTGGTTCGCAGATTCACAGTCACGTTAGCGCACGTATTAGTGAGGAAAGTGATGTGGATGTCGGAAACCAGCTTACAGAGAAATATCATGCGCCGGTAGCAGATTGTGGAATAGTAGAAGATGATGACGATATTGATGAGGATTACATAGAACCAACTCGAAATGTGGCACATTTCCATTCTCAAGAGGCCAGTCCGGCACTCTTGGGTTTGGAGAGTGCGGAAGACTATTGCAGGGGCCCCCCTTCACCTGAGGGAGAAAACTCTGAGACATCTGTTGCAGTTTCCACAATTGCCGAAGAGACCTCGAACACAATTCCCGATACTTCTATTCTTGAGACAGGCAAACCTTTACAAAAAGAAACTTCACTACCTTCAGAAAGTAGCAAAGATAGTCTGAGCAGTAGTTTATCAGACTCTGAGACTTCTAATATCAAAACTGACAAGCCTGCACCTGAAAGCCCTAGTTTGGAAATTGCTAATATAAAAGAAGACAAAGAACAAAATTCCATAACAATCGAACTAATTGATGAAAGTACGACTCCCGTATCTACCACATGTGTTGAGACTCTTGTTGTCGACTCGGAGAGTGAAAAACTTCCGACTAATGGTACTCAAAGTGTTGATTTGGAAGCTGACAGCATGGATGTTAATACGACTAGCAGTGATTGTGAAGCCGTGAGCATAGAGGCTATAGCATTTGAGCCATCGAAAGACATAGCTGAAAGCGCTGATGAGGTTTCGAAGTCGAAGAGTGAAAGTCCGGAACCAACTGTCGAGGAACCTGTTGAGCCCGAGACGACTGTTGCCGATGTTATAGCCAAAGAATCTCCAGCGACTGTGGATCCAGATTCCACAGTTAAAATAGTTGAGTGTGATTCTGCTAAAGAATCTGAACCCACTGAAGCTGATACCATTGAAATGAGTGTCCTCAATAGCCTCGAACCAATCATTGCCGAAGACAGTACAGACGAAATTGCTCCTGAAATACCAGCCGTGGATGAAGAACAATTGCCAGCATCTGAATCGTTGAGTGTAAAGTCTTCAGAGCCAATCGTGGATGAACCTTCTGAGAAAACTGGAGTTCAAGATGAGGCTGCTACAACAACGACCCCCAAATCTCCTGCGAAAGTCCCGGTAGAAGCAAAAACGGAAACTGTTCCGGACGTTAAAGAAGAAACATCCGAAAGTGCGCCTAGCGTAGAAGAGGAAAGGGATCGCGAAATGATGATCCAGAACGAACGTGTCGAAAGCGTGATCCAAGAGAACGTGGAACAAACGCCCGTGCAAGAGGAAATCCTTATGCAACAAATTTTTGTGCCGCACGAAATCCCCATGGATGAAAAGACATCCGAGTGTGAGCCGGAGGCGATGGAGGTTGACGAAACCTCCCAAACTGTTGAAGAACCCATGGAACAAGGAGACATGTCCCCCAATATCAGTTAGTGCAGACCTTGTCAACACTACCTGGCAATAACTTGACCACGGTAGGCTACATGTAAGTATAGATTAAACTTTTATGTTCATCGATTTTTAGATGAGGCCTGTTCTTGACCGGCCGACAGATTTGTTGCTTTATAATAACTTGCTGGAATGTTTTTTGTTTCAGTACCACTATAACTCAGGACTGAAAATCGTTCAAGTTGCAACGAGGTAGGCTACGTATTACAGTGAAAATGTACTGTATGCCTACAACAATGACAGACAATATTTTTATGCCACATCTGCTGCTGCAGTTTAAACAAGTTAGTAAAACAGAGTTACGTTTATCTCTGAATACTTTAAATTATTTATGTGTTTACATGTGAATCAACCCAAACAGTATAAATAGGCTAAGTTAAACTACAGTACCATACTAGGCTATAGACATTCAATTTATTCTATGCAATCACTGGGCCTACTACACCTACAGTTACCATACCGTACTCCTAGTCTCTTCTGATGCAATCTTTATTAAATTTTCATTATGCAGTATTTGAGCTTGAAACTCCTACATAGGCCATACCGTCAAGTGGAAAGTACGGGATTGGTCCTACTGAGCATCAAATGGCCTGGAGTAGCCAGAAATTATTAATTTGAAGTCATTATATTTTGTTTTTTGTGTTACTATTCCCATTGTTTTGATGTACAAAATCTTGGAAGCACTGGGGTTAGGATGGTTACATGTGTTAAAATAACAATGAATTGACAATGAATTTGGTAATTATTGTACTTTTACTGTGTCGGAAAATGAGTTGACACGCGCCCCCAACTTTTGGTTGAAATATATTACAAAATTAGATAGTAGACCTACACCCTACCAGTACTTTTAAGTCTGCCATGGTATGTGACTGAGAAGTAGTCACGTGACAAAGCCCCTGTTGATATTTTAAAAATAGTTTCGGTACCGGTATAGTTGACCAATTTTAACTTTTATGCTAAGCCTGCTTTGTTCTCAAAATTTCTCTCAGTATAGTGGTGAGTTTAGGTATCTTATCTATAAATTGATCACTGTGTCTTTCATCCGAAAATCTTTGTAACATTTGTAAATGTAAAAATTGTAGTTTAACGGATAGGTACATAGTTCTTTCTTTATACCGTTGGCAATGGACGAAGCAAATATTTATACTATATTGTATTAGAATGCATTTATACTTAAGACCCCTTTACGGCTTACATAGTGATAGTGAGTATTTGATCATAAGATACATGACGTAAGCGTAATTTGCTGGCGTGTTCAAAGACTGTTCATGACCATCATATTTAGTTGACAGTACCCATTGTTGAAAACTTGATGTCTACATAACAAGACAAGTATGACAAGAGATGTACATGTTTTATTTTTGTTTTGTCCAGTAGTGTCTTAACCTAATGCACTACAAGTGCTGCAGCATAGAAATTGTGGTCACAGTGCTTATGTCGTGAATCTTAGGGAATGGACAGTTCAGTACTCTTTTTACTTTGTAAATCGTCAATGGGACGTAAACGTGAACTAGACTAGATGTCTTAGCAAATCGTTGGTTTTCCTCGGTGTGGTTTTGAGTAGGCCCATGGGTCTACGTGTGTACGTACTATCTAGGTGGCCCGGTACTATTTTTGTAAACTCTCATTATCCACCTTTCATTACAAATTAAATTGTCAGTTTCTAAGACGATTGGGCCTACGTAGGCCTATTATGCTACGCGAAAGGTATAGTGATGGCGGTGGTTTGTGGTAGTGGCCGTAAATAAAATGCTATTGAAATGATGAAAAAGCAATGTTCGACTAGTAGGTTCCCTAGACCCTGTTTACAGACTTCGGTTATTTGATCTCAATTCAATTTTCATCACAGTTTGCATTTCAAACGTTAACTTGTACTCTTACTTTAAGCTAATTAAGATAGACATTTTCAGTTGGAGAAGAGGTCTCTTTCGCGTACATATCTCTGTTTTTCTACGTAAACAGTAGTGGTGGAAATGGCAGCCCAATGTGCCACCTGATGTTTAACGGACATACATCTTAATCTAATACTAATATGCATTTCTGCTTGTGATGTTTCAAGCATTAATTGAATGTTAACCCTTTTATTTTTGTAAATATACCTACCGAGTTGTAAAAACCCTACAACATTTTAAGATTTTGTCTGGAATTTTCATCAAGTTGGTAACTGTTGGATTACCCTTTCCATTACAACTATCTACTTAACCTAGCCGATTGGTAGAGCTACCCACCAGTTACCATGCTACCGAAATAGAGTATAAAACTAGTTTAAATTTGGTATAAGCTGTTGTCCTTGACAAATAGAAGGTTGTTCTGTTATGAACAGATTTGTTCCAGCTCAAATGTTTTCAGACCCCCTTTATTGTTTATATTTGCTGTAAATACCAAATGGTACCAATTAAGGAATGATGTTGGAGTAAGAAGTTGAATGGAGCGAATTGGAGAAATTACATTAAAGTGGTTTGGACATGCCAAATGGATGGAAAGAACAAAATCACGTAGTGAGATGATGAAATATGAGCTTCAAAGTACTTAGTAACGATGAGGCAGACCATGACAGCGATAGCAGAACTCTGAAGAAGGATGTGAAAGAGCGAGGAAACCGAGGAGGGAACTGGAACGTGATGGCAAGACTGAAAATAATTGAGAGGACTCGTTTGCATGGCCACACCCAATACTCAACGTAGAGTTGAAGATAACGATGATCGCAAAGAACGCGTTCGGGAAATTGGACGTTTCATGATTCCAGCGTATCAAGTTGACAAATGTGGACGACGTGCAGGTTGCGTTTGTTACGGTCACTACACCGCGAGTCATCACTACATTGGCGGGAAGTATTTGTGTATCATCCAAGATGAGAAACACACGAAATAAGGCGGCAACCGTATTACCCTATTACGATTACTTTAGCTACTAAATAGTTCGGAGATGAACTTTTAAGTTTAAAAAACTATTTGTATTGTCTCACTGCCTTTCTCCTTGTTTGTTGTCGGGATGCTGTCCTATTGTTTGTTCTTATTGTTTGTTCCCCAGTAATGTAATGTATGTAGGCCTTAACATGGTGTAAGGGAGGTTTTTTTATCGATAGCTGTTCTGTCAATGTGTTCACTTGATAGCTAATGTATTGAGGTATTATACTGTAGAGACCAAATAAATGCTATGTATTTGTAATATGTTTACTTTGTTCCTACTTCCTTTACACGGCACTGCATATCACTTGCGACTCTACCAATGAATATGTACTGGCATACTTGAAAAGGAACCTTTTAAAGAAACATGTTTCATTTTTTCATATTTACAAAAAGTGTTCCGAGTCTTTTGAAGCGTTCCTTTTACGAGCTAGTAGTTTATTTTCCCAATAAGTGCAAGCCAACAATTCAACAACATTTTGTGTTTCTCCTTTCTGTTACCTATACATCAACAAATAAATGTATTTGTGTTTGTTTGTCCCTTATGTGTTCCTATACCATTCGTCCGATTGCGATAAAACTTTTGTTGAGTTGTGCACACACTCGCGAAGATTTCTGAATGCGTACAACCCCCACCCCACCCACACTAAATATTCATTATTAATCTATTCTCAAATCTGCTATTCACTGCTGAGGTCAGACAATTCAATGCACTTACCTGATTTCCCTTGACCTTGATGAGTTCCTTGGTTCGGTCGATGATGAAGAAGAAGCCTCCCTCGTCGTAGTACGCAACGTCTCCGGTGTGGAGCCAGTTGTCCGAGTCGAGTATCTCCTTGGTCGCCTCTTCGTTGTTCAAATAACCCTGCATTATCTGCAATCAGACGTTTTAAACGTGACGGTAGGTCTAAGACATGGTCGTGTGGGATTATCCCTGCCTCCAATGGAGAAGGTCCGTGGTTCAATTCCCGGTTTAGGCTGTTTTTTTTTTAACTAGGGCAATTTTTTGTAAATCTTGGGGATGGTACTGACGTATATGGAAAACGCCAACTTTGAAACCATCATACGAACGAAACACAAAATAAGGTAGAATATCCCCCACTGGAAATCAGTTCTTGTGACAGAGTGGTTCGAGAATAAATACACATTTAATTTATTTGTTTGTTATTTACGTCTCTATTATTAGAATCATGCTATTCAAATGAATTGATTTGATACAGCTTTCAATTTTCTTGTATGTCACTCTTTTAAAAAAATTAAATGTACCTGTTAATGGTCAATCCAGTCAGAACCTACCCCAGCTGTTATGGATTTGTCAGTAGTTTACATGTTTAAATCCCAAAAGTAATAAAATCTTAGCCCGAACCGACAGTCGAATCTGGGACCTTCTAAAAAAATCAACTTAACGAACGACATAGCTACATATATCCATTACAATGCAAAACCTGCATTAAATCATGTATTTATTTCAATATGGGCCTGCCTCTGCTATTTTGCCCTTCTACTTGCCCTTTAATTTATTCTCTAATATGTACAAATAAGAGATTTCTCTGCTACAAAACACTTCTCCGCATCAGTATTTGTTTGAATTTCGCGCTGGTTTACAGGTCTTGTAATCACGGCCTTCTAGATCAATTCTGAAAATCTACGCTTTGTAGAGCGCGCCTAGTTTCCTATTGGCCGCAGCAAAATACTGCAGCCAATCAGAACATTATGGTTCATCCGGGCAACAGCCGATATATTTTACTAATTAGTTGATATTTTCTACGCTAGGTAGCAGTGCGATGTAAATATATTCATATAAAATAATATATTATATTCTGTCCACTGTTTCCTATTTTCCATTATAGATGGTAAAGAGAGTGGACATAATATGTGTGATACTTTTTTATTGGCTCATATCGACTGTCTAAATATATTCCGCACATCGTCACCTATTTTGTTCTACCTTCCACTATCTGTTAATCCCTTCGACCATTTCTAGGGATCAGTGATGATTTCAGGCATATCCCGGGGGGGGCGGAGCCCCCCCTGGCAGTTGTAAATGCCCCCCCTAGCAGATTGAAAATTCACATGACGTAATGTACATTTGCAAAAAAAAAATACAAGAAAATGAGGTATATTTTTCCACCTCATATAGGACTAGGAAATAAATCGATTTCCACGAAAAACTCTTCTACATAAATGTTGCAACATTTTATTTTCTATTTAAACGATGTTAGGTAAAGGTAAGAATGGCAAATAGGAATCACCTCATATTCGAAAACTGAAAGGATGGCATCAACAGAGACCGTAACCCCCTCCACCCCTGCCTTTTGTCACAGCGTCAAAAAAAAGCCATAAAATGAGTTACTAATTTGGCAACACCCCAGATTTTTATCAGCCCCCCCTAGGAAAAATGTCTGAAATCATCACTGCTAGGGATTGTTGATTAGGGTTGTTGATTGTTATCCAAGTTTTACTACAAGACGTTTTCCCGCCACTTTGTGCAATACCTGTTAAATAGATCGCCCTACGGCGATAGGGGGTTCTTCCATACCCTTTTATGTGTCGATATTTATAATATATTATTAATAATTATATAATATATATTATAATTATTAATATATATTTTACACTTTCACCTCTCTTCATCTGTATTAGTAAAACCCACATATGGAAATGAAAGTAGCTATCACTTGGCAAGAGTGAAGATACAAATTATTTCTTTCTTTTCTTTATGTCTGGGTGATTGGGTATTATGTGTTGGATATGGTAATGGTATAGCTGTAAATGTGTGTGGTTTGGTATACTGGTATAGTAGAGTAGCCATGACCTAATAAGTAGCAATAGACAAATAGTAGAGGAGGTAGAATGATATTTAATGGCAATGGGCAGTTCACAATATATAAAACCACGCAGTCGCCATTCGCGAAGCTCTGAAATATATATCACGTTCTCCAAAGGGTAAGTTTTTAATTTGTTCGGATAGCATGAGTGGACTTCAAGCAATTTGTATCATGTATTCCGTCCATCACTTGGTCCAAGACATTCAGTTTTATCTGGAGAAACTCAATTCGAGGAATTATATTATCGAATTTTGCTGGGTACCTGGACACGTGGGAATCGATGGAAACGAATTGGCCGATCAGGCAGCAAAGGCAGCCTGTCAACATCGCCATGTTGACTTCGATATCGCCCCTGTTCCAGATGTCAAGAGTGCGTTCAAACAAGTCATTTTAGATAAACGACAAGCTGCTTGGGACCAAGTGCAACTGAACAAGTTGCACAGTGTGATGCCTAAATTAATCAATAAAGTGCGGCCTCCATCTTCCCGTCTTTCTCGCCGGGAAGAGGTTGTGTTGGCACGGGCTCGCATTGGCCACACTCGTTTGACTCATGGCTATCTCCTCACTAGAGAAAAGGTTGTCCCTAAATGTGACACTTGTGACGTCACTCTGACTGTACGTCACATATTGTCAGAATGTACCAAACATGATGTGTTGAAAACACAATTAAAGCTTTCCCCGTTGTATGAAGAACTTTTGTCATACGAGAATTGTGATAAACTTTTAAAATTTCTTGTCCGCACACAGTTTTTCCAACAATTTTAAAAAATACATTACAACCACTTAAAAATATAAAATAATATAAATTAAATTCATATAAAATTCAAACATACTTACTACTTTCCTAGTAACTTAATTACTTAGCTTGCAAAACACCATCTTGGTGGCGCAAAATGACCTAACTGGTTGAAGCGCCCTTAAACCCAATAAATTCAAATAAAACCACGCAAAATTAACAGTGTTTTATAGATATCTTGAAAACGCTTCAAGATAATATTGAAAAGGTTAAATTCTTACCCTGGATTTGGTTTTGTAGCAGCTAAACAATCAATTTTAAACGTTCTCATATTGTAATTAATTACGTTCATTGTTTATCTGATAACAAACGCAATCCCGGGTACGATCGCTATTTCATTATCTTGAGTGTTCTCAAGAAAACCGTTCATTCAGCAAAGATATAAGGCAGGCAGAATATATCTGTCAATGTGTTATACAAGTGTGAGGAACATTGAAGATGATTAGATAGTGTAAACATCTTTAAAAAAATACAATGGAAAATACAATTTAAAAGTATACATTTAAATAACACCTTATTTCGAATAAATATAACCAGATAATTGTGGGGAGTGGGAGCATTGAAGGTACAGCCAATATTACGGTGAGTTCTGGACTGTCAGCCGTAGACAATGATGACGATGATGTGCTACATGTGTAATATTCTGACGACGATTATAATCGATACGATGAATCGATGATATATACAAAGATTACTTATCTATATTTTAATGTCTATCCTATTCAGTTACAAAACTGATTTACAAAGGAGGATAGATATTTAGTATTTAGTAAAACATCATAAAACAACAAGAACAACAAAACAAACTGCTGTAAGTTACTATTGAAAAAAGAACAAGAATACTAATACATACATACAATACGCTTACTACATACAATAACACATGATACACACAAAAAAGAACAAAGGAAACAGAAGGATGAGAAAAACAGAAATAGAGAAGTTAAAGAAACGTGAAAAAAAAACAAGGAAAGAAGGAATTGGAAACGGAAAAGGGAAACAAGAAAACAAGACTGGAACCAAGGAACCATGGTTCAACAGCAACCTTGTCACAGATGAGTGAGTCCTCAAGGGGTAGGTTTTTAAAATCCCGACATTTGTTTGGCCAAGCCTCACTCAGTCACTCATCTATGACGTCAGCATCCACAGGTTGCTCCCACGTGTATACAAGGTTGACTCTTACCTGCGGCCCTCTTATCCACATCTCGCCCGACTTGTTGGGCCCCAGAGGTTGTTGGGTCTCGATGTCAACGATCATAGCCTGGGTGTTGGGTATCACGAACCCGGCCGAGTCTGCTTTATTCGACTTGTCTGATGCGAGGCTGCCCAACGTGGCCGCCGGAGAAGCCTCAGTCATTCCAAAACCTGGGTAACAAAAACAAAATGGAGGACGCTTTTCATCTCAACGGGAAAGAGTTTCCTGCTCTCGATTGATTGATATTTGGACTTAACGTCTCATTTTTTTGCAACGTGGCTAATCGAGACGATGAGTGGGTGAAATATGAAGATGGAATCTGGGGGAGAGGGTATTTTGAGAAAAAGGGAAAGTCTTTTTCCTCCACTGTGCTTGGAGTTTTCAAAATTACAATACACGGATGTTAATTGCCAATAATGAACATGTTTGAATTGAAGGATATGTAAGAGTTATGATGATGATTCATGAACTTCTCTATTATTGCAATCATGCTAGTGGAGACGATGATGGGTGATAGATCAAGATGAAGGAAGGAAGAAAAGAGAAGATGTTAGAAACCAGAGAAGAAAAGATTAACTTTGTGCTTTTGGACTTCGTACTTTATCAGCAATTTCTTATCTGCGACGTTGGGAGAACTAGTAGAGTAGGACTAAATTCCAGTATTAATCCTCGGAAGAAACCTTCAGTCAGGATTGCCGGTGGCCAGAATCGAACCGCCAACCAATGATACTAATATAATAGTTCAGTTATGTCTATTGTTACTACTCTGCCTGATGATTATATCTACTCTGGTTATAGCCCGTTCTACACTGGGCATTTAACTAATGCCAATATTAAAGTGCTTCACATCAACTAGCCATGTAAAAGAAATGCAATCTGATCTAGTAATTGGCTAATTGCCCAGTTACATTTAAATTTTAGTTTGCATCGCTTCTACATGGCTAGTTGACCAGTAGCAAGTTAATAAACCTTTTTCAGAATTGATCTAGAAACGTATAGAATATAGATAAAAATTAATTACGGCCCTGATAGATAATAATAATAATAATTCTGATAGATTGATTGATATTTGGGCTTAACGTCTCATATTTTCGCAACTTGACTAATCGAGACGATGAGTGGGTGAAATATGAAAATGAAAATGTAATAGGGGGCTGTTTGGAGGAAAGGGGCAAATAGAAGGGCGAGGAAGAAAGGAGAAGGGGAGGAAAAGGGAGTGGGGAGGATGCGGACTGCATTTCGTCTGACTTCTCCTCGATCTGTCCGGCAGAAAATCGTCTATTGGATTGATTGATTGATTGATTAATGGGGCTTCACGTCTCATATTTGTGCTACTATGGCTAATCGAGACGATGAGCGGGTGATAATGAAGATGGGAAAGATGATGTAGAATGTAGAACGGGCATTACCAAAGATTACTGAGTAATCTTTGGCATTTTCTTGCCTGACAATGCCTACCTTGCCTAATGCTGATGTCTTCCCGCCCCACCTTGGCCCGGAAGTTATCGATGACGCTCCTCGTAGCAGCCGCGGCTCCTGAGATGACCGTGTCTACACAAGCCAGGTGTTCTCTCGTCACGGCAGGGTGGCTGGTGAGGAAGTTGATGAGCGAGGGCACGACAAACAAACATCTCGGCTGCAACAGAGTAGAAAGTGTAGTCTACACAAGCCAGGTGTTCTCTCGTCACTGCAGGATGGCTGGTGAGGAAGTTGATCAGCGAGGGCACGACGAACAAACACCTCGGCTGCAACAGAGTAGAAAGTGTAGTCTACACAAGCCAGGTGTTCTCTTGTCACGGCAGGATGGCTGGTCAGGAAGTTGATCAGCGAGGGCACGACGAACAAACACCTCGGCTGCAACAGAGTAGAAAGTGTAGTCTACACAAGCCAGGTGTTCTCTTGTCACTGCAGGGTGGCTGGTGAGGAAGTTGATCAGCGAGGGCACGACGAACAAACACCTCGGCTGCAACAGAGTAGAAAGTGTAGTCTACACAAGCCAGGTGTTCTCGCGTCACGGCAGGGTGGCTGGTGAGGAAGTTGATCAGCGAGGGCACGACGAACAAACACCTCGGCTGCACACAGAGTAGAAAGTGTAGTTGATGACCAAGTCTGAATGTTTAACCGGAATCTGGTGGTAAGTACCCAACGTATTTTTGTTAGATTTCTACGGGTTTTGGATGCTAGATACTATTGCTGGATACTAGAGAAATAAAATACTAAGTTTGGTCTGGTACTATTGGAGTTAGTTATTACGTTAGTATGAGACTATTAGTTAACATACATTTGTAGACTCATTTGGAAGCAAAAACCACGCGAAACGTATTTTGTACTCATCTTTAAAAGTGCATCATAAAATAAGAATGTTTATATTATTTGGGGCTGTATATAATAAAATATAATCTTTAAAAATAGATACATTGTGTTTGGTTGAAATCCAGGCACTTTCGGATATTATTGAAATTTCTATCTAAAAGAAAATCAATCTTTTATACTTTTTGAAGACTACATTCTGTATACCAGGATAATATGTAGCCAATAGCCATGCACGCATAATCCCAACATTTCTATTTATTTTAATGTTGTTTGGAAGATACAAACAAAAATCGTAAAATGTTTGTGCATTTCGGTATTATCTGTGCTTTTACGTCTTGTGTGAAGGCTACTGAAATGTGGTGACACAGTGATAAGAAAACGTTCTGCTTCCTTGAGATATAAAATACAATAATAAAGATTAAGATTAGGTAGTATACAAAGAAAGGCCTTTTGGGAAAACCTTTAGGTGACAGTTCAAGTACTGAATATGGATTTGATTTCAATGAATCATTACACATCCTGTACGGCTGACTTCAAACTCATATCGGACTGTTAAGGCTCGTGTACATCCACTTTGCGTACGTGTGAAAATTATAGAAATTTTGTTCGCCGTTCCCATCGAATGTTGATAATTTTCTTAAGTAAACGTAAACCAATCAGAGCTCACGAATTTCCCACCAATAGGGAACTTGCAACTGAGTTCAGAGCCAACAAATGAATCAAACTGATAAACAAACAAGGAGCTGTCAAAATAATAAAATTGTAACATTATGAAGAAAACGAGGTATGGCGATAGTTTAACTGCGCACCAGTTAAAACTTTTAATTATGGGCAACCAAGTTGTGAGAGTTTTGAATGTTTCTTGTTTGTTTTGAAGATTTATTTTCAAAATAGAAATGTATAGAAAGGTTGTGATGTGGTTTGGTTTGACACTTCGATAAAGAAACAATGTAAACTGTTGGTATGTTTGCTCTCTATTGCGCATGCGCCAATTAACCAAATTCTAGAAATTAGAAAAAAGTTGGAGTTGAATCAACTTTTCGCGTCGTGAAACGTACGTTAATTTTCCTAATTTCAATGTGCATGGTTACATGTAAATTCAATATGGCCAACTCGCTAATTTCTGGAAGTTACGTACGCTAAGTGGATGTAGACGGGCCTTTAAGGCTCGTGTACATCCACTTTGCGTACTTGTGAACATTATAGAAAATTATAGAAATTACGGTAGCCGTTCCCATCGAATGTTGATAATTTTCTTAAGTAAACGTAAACCAATCAGAGCTCACGAATTTCCCACCAATAGGGAACTTGCAACTGACTTCAGAGCCAACAAATGAATCAAACTGATAAACAAACAAGGAGCTGTCAAAATAATGAAATTGTAACATTATGAAGAAAACTAGGTATGGCGATAGTTTAACTGCGCACCAGTTAAAACTTTTAATTATGGGCAACCAAGTTGTGAGAGTTTTGAATGTTTTTTTTTGTTTTGAAGATTTATTTTCAAAATAGAAATGTATAGAAATGTTGTGATGTGGTTTGGTTTGACACTTCGATAAAGAAACAATGTAAACTGTTGGTATGTTTTGCTCTCTATTGCGCATGCGCCAATTAACCAAATTCTAGAAATTGGAAAAAAGTTGGAGTTGAATCAACTTTTCGCGTCGTGAAACGTCCGTTAATTTTCCTAATTTCAATGTGCATGGTTACATGTAAATTCAATATAGCCAACTCGCTAATTTCTGGAAGTTACGTACGCAAAGTGGATGTAGACGGGCCTTTACGCTAAATACTGTGTTAATTGATCAATATTGTGTTTTTTAATCTATTCATGATTTAGTGCACAATAAATTCTCATCAAGGTTATGTCAAATGATAGCCAGATAATCAATATTTAGATCTTCAATAACAAACAATCATACTATATTATTTTTTGTTTGATGCATTTTCGGACAAGATAAGGATATCGTTATTTTATCTTCGTTGGTCCCGTACAGTGGCGATTAGGAGGGGTTCTGAACTAAAACTCTCCCCCCCCCCCCCCCCCTCCCTTAAAACAGTGATCGTTTTGAGATTCGGCTTCGCTGATTGGTCACGAATCACTCATCCACAGATAACGTGACTCATCTTTTATAAAATCATCGGTGAGGCTGTTTCGGGAAAAGTTGAGTTCATATTATCCAATGTGTAGACAGGCCTTTTTAAATATTGCATTTATAAAGTTTGTCTTCGTATGGGGTAAATTCTTTCGTTGTCTCTTACCTTGTATTTATCTAAAGCTCTGATATAATCCTCTGGTACGAAGCGTGGTATAGACACTAGGTGGACAGAATGTCTCAACATAGTATTGAGGACACTGTTGAACCCATAGATGTGGAAGTAAGGTAGCATGGACAGCGCAACATCTTGCACTTCCTCCGTAGTCGGGACGAAACCGTTGATATCCGGTATATCCGTCTGAACGACATTGCTGATGAGGTTCTTGTGAGTCAACATCACCCCCTTGGGCAGCCCCGTTGTGCCGCTCGAGTAGGGTAACACGGCCAAGTCCTCGGAGGAGAGTTTGGGCATCTCGGCGGGCTCGGCGTTCATGATGAGCTGTTGGAAGGAGAGGATCTTCTTGGCCTGGTTGTGTTCGGGCGCGTCGATCACGATGGTGGAGGCGTAGGAGGTGAGGTGGGGGGCTACTGCTGTCATGATGGGGAGGAGCGCGTTGACGGTGATGCAGGATTTGACGCCGGCGTTGAGGAACTGACGGCCGACCTCGTCTAAATGGGGCAGGGGAGACAGAGCTATAATAACCATGCGAGCTAACCATTCAAACACTCCTATACAAGAAGTAGGACTGTATGCTTGTTTCACTATCTGGACGTCGACGAGCGCCGAGCGCCGGAAATGGCTGAACCGACCAATCAGGGCGAAGCGGCGCTTGCAAGCGCCGAAGTTGGTTGGTTCCAACTTCTTCGGATCATCTACTTCCGGCTCTCGGCGCTCGTCGACGTCCAGGTAGTGAAACAAGCATTAGACTACACAGTTGAATGTTACTGAGGAATTAATCTGACATAGTTGGGTATAGGGAAGACTGTTATAAAGTCGTCTTACAATAACTTCGGTAATACTTTCGTCATCAATCAATGACGTGTTTACGGTCTCGGCCAACACGAGCAGGTAGCTATTTGAATTAGCCACGGTCGCTGGTTGGCTGCCGCTCACCCACCCGTGACGGAAGCATTACCGAAGATGTTGTACGATGACTATAAACATACCAGTTACAAATTATTGTGTATACTGCATGAATAAGACTACAAATTAAAATAGAAATGCTTTAAACGTGTTGGCGTGTACCGGAAATAATAGTAGGGCCGAATTTGCAATCTAAAACGAAAAAAATGTTCATGTCTCTTTTCAAAGGGAGTGTTTTGGTCACAATTGAGACAATCCAGTTCCCCTCTAGTCACCAGAATTTTGGTTTACCAAGGAGTTTCGTGGTGCAATCGCTTCGTGCCAAAACTGATTTTAAACTCTTGTTAAACGTATCGATTTTGGGCCAAGTCAGTTTGATTTCAATCCAATTGAGTTGTGAGAATTGAATTTAAAAGTATCAAATAGCCTTGAAAACTAAGTAGTTAGTTGAAGCGTACAAGGTGGGCTGAAGAGAATAGTTACTCGAGTGAGGAAAGTTTGCGTCATCCCTTGTGTCCTCCCCCATGTTTCAGGGTTGCACCTACCGGGGGTGTAGAGGGGGTTGACGAAGGTGGGCACCAGTCCCGCCTCGATGGCTCCGTGGATCGCGATGAGGTACTCGGGAATGTTCGGGAGGAGGATGCCGATCCTGTCACCCCTCGTCAGCGTCGGGTCGCCGAGGAGGGACCACGCGAACCTTCGGGTCATCTCCCGAGCAGCACCGAAGGTGTAGCTTCGGTCTGTCACGCCGCAAGTCTGCAACAGGTAGGGGGAAAATTCATTCAGCGTTAGTCATCACACACTTTCATTGACGGTACACTACTACAACACACTACAGACGTTGTGAAGGGTACGGGAGCAGCCCCGAAGGTGTAGCTTCGGTCTGTCACGCCCAGTGGCGCCGGAACAGGGGGGGCAGGGGGGGCACTTGCCCCCCCTGGACTTCGAGAGGGGGGGCAATAGTATCGATTTGCCCCCCCTAGAAGTAGAGAATTCTGCTAATATTCAGTGCTCAAAAATGTAAAATACTATTGTTTAATTAACATATTATCTTATTACAGTCCATAGGCCTTATGTGCTTTTAAAAGCTCCCGCAGACGAGGAGGGGAGTTCTTCGAAATCTGAAGGTGTGAGATCTTTTGCACGTGCAAGCCATTGTTTGTTGCACTGGTCTGGTTGCACTGAATACATTTGTAGAAATATGAGGAAAATGACAGAACTAGACACCGTGTCAGTAATAATAATAATAATAATACAGTGTTGATATGAAGTGTTACTTTTTAGTGGTACAAGAAGAAGTAGTCTAAGGATGTGCGCATGTTTTGGTGTAACAATAGGGAAGGCTCACACATTTTTTTTATTTGCTTACTGGTTACCTCAAGTTAAAATAAACGGGAACTAATTGGTTTCGGCTCGAAAGGTGCATTAACATCGCTTTAACAGCAAGTCAAAGATATTGCTGTCAAAACACGCTCAGAAACGGACCTGCGCCATCTTGCTCGTGATTATAAGGTTCTGACGTCATAACTCTGGAAACAATCATTTTATATCATACAAATAGTACTGAAATCCCACAATTTAGTAGATTATTGCTCTCATAAGACTTTAACTGAATCAACGTTTATTTCTAGTTAGTAAATGAACACTGCTAAACATTAATTTACAACAATATGTTAAATAATTGCATTATTTTAAACACGTTTTGGTAAATACTGTATCAAAATGTATTTTCTGAAGAAAACAGTGGTATAAAAGACATTGTTGTAAAGTCACTGCATCCTAGATATTGTAAAATGTCCAACTTAATATCTTTGATATTATTAAGAATACTTCAAGGAGGCAGTTCTTGACAAGAGTTATGACGTCACGAGCCGTTTTTCAATTACGGAGCGGTAAGTTCCAAATTTCAAACTTTAAAAGCTAATAGAATTGGAAATATACACTTTTCAGATATAAAAATTATATAGCCCGTACTTTTTGATAATGGCCTTCTGTTTTTAGGTACTTTGAGGAATATTTATTTTTTATGAGCCTTCCCTATTATTGCGCAATTAGTTTATTTGTATGCTGAATTTCCAGAGAATATTATTTCAACCTTTCTTGTTATTGTACACAGTGGCATAATTAGAGTTACAACGGAATGCAGCCTATCCATAGCCATCCCCCCCCCCCCTCCCCCCCCCCCCCCCAGTGGTTTAAGTGGGGCGGTATGAGCCGGTATGCATATCGTTACTAAAAATACCGACGATATGTGATACCGGCACTAACTTTTATCGATTCGAGGTGTATTTGCGATTTATGTTGAACGTTTTGTTGTACTTTGTATTTGCTCATCCAATGTATTTATTTGTAAATACATAAAATGTTTCAACGTTTGGTTTTCCACACCAAAGTTTTATTTGCGGACGGGTCCTCAACCCCCTTACCCCTCTCCAAAGCCATTTTAATGATTTCGTGACATAACACCCTAAAAAAGTCCCTGCGGGGCAAAACTGGGGGGTCGTGCCCCCCCCCAAACACCCCCGGTTCCCCGCATTGTCTATACTTTACATTTGCAATCGTGCAATCGTTACTTCTCCGAGTCCACTTTAAGCACTAACCCCAACCCCCTGTAATATGTAATAACACAACTAGTCACTACGGCGGCTTTGGCAGAACCGTATACGTCGAGAACACGCGCTTGACGCACGTCACATTCATGCAGTGGCATATTTAAGACCCCCCCCCCCCCCCCCAAAAGGACACTGAGAGAAGGAACCGTTTCCAATCTTAGGGATGCCTGTGTCAAGACTTGATAAAGAAATTCGATATCTCTTGATTCATAGCCGAATTCAATAAGAAAAATATAAGAATAATAAAGAACAAAGAATAAGAATAAGAAACCTACTCTTTGACATTATACGATTGTTCACAGGCGTTTAAAACGTCACATGTGAAAAACAAAAACGCTTTTGGCAAAAAGGCCTCCGGCGGCTGGTGCTTTCGCCCTAGACACCTTTCTATTTGGGATGTTCGACTCCCCCCCCCCCCCCCCCCCCCCCCCTCCCCCATGGTCAATTCTCGGATATGCCGTCTTCATGTGCCCCCCCTAGCAAGATTAACTTCCGGCGCTACTGCACGCCGCGGGACCTGGTCAACTGTCCCCCGGTTTCTTCATCCATGGTCCAAGTCATCCATGGCCCAACTCATCCAGGGCACGCAAGATATTAAATCTGGTAAAACCAAGGAGGTTATATAAAGCACTGGAGGGGCGGTGGCCTATGTTTACGGGCTGTTGCAGTGAAGCCGGTTTTGCGGCGCGCGGCCGAGCGGCGGCCATATTGAGACTGGAAGGATTTCAATGCATGCATCTTTCCCCGCCCCCTCGGCGGCCCCCCGCACGTGACTTTTTCCAGGATGTGTCGCTACAGTTTTCGGCGCCCGGCCTTTGGCTACTCGTGGGTATTTTTTTCGACTTTCCACCCCCACCCCTTCACCCCCTCACGACTTGTTTTATCTCGTCAAGTGTGCGATTTCGGCGCTCTCGTTTTGCGGTAAAAATTGTAAAAAATTCAAATGTTTTTTTGGGAATTTTTCGGATGCTTTTGATCGCAAGTCAATTGATTGGCGCATCTTTTCGTAAGAATTTTATGAATTTTAATGGTCCCTTTTAAAAGTTACGGGCACTTAAACTCGAAAAATTTGCGAAATTTGGATTTGACGGATCTGGTACGTTTTTAACGCGTCACATTCAAACGGCTCTGCCCGTCGAACCAAACGAGATATAACGTTCGTTTTTGTTTCGTTACCGACGCTTACTATCTGGGTAACTGGAATTTGGAAATTTTTTGGATTCGTCCCAGAACTTTCGTCAATCAAATTGTGTACATTTGGTAAAGTGCGTTTTTAAAAAGCGCGTGTAACACTTTTTTCCACATTTTTTGTTTGAAAATTTTCTCGACTTTTTCATTTTGATAAATAACCACTAATCTTGATTATTAACGAAGCGATTTTTTAATTTCGTCCCGGATGCTTAGTTATGGGCACTTTTCCATTAATTCTACACGGTTTCAGTTTTGATTTTTTTGCGTCAAGTTGGTACTTCCGAAATGGTTTTTTTTTCTTTAGGCCGATGCTGAACCCTTGCCCGTACAGGTGCATGGAAAAACATTTTCGAAAAGTCACCCCTTTACCGAATGACAAATGTTCCCGCAACGCACTTTTCACGGCGTTACGAAAACACGCATACAAAATTTTTGTTTTTGTATATTAAAAGGGATTTTAATATGCCATCCAACATACATTTGTGATTAGTATTATTAAATACTCATTTGTCTATCCGAAAACGTTACGTTAAAAAATTAGACTTTACGGGTGTCCGAGTTACGGTGCTTTAACGGATTTCACGCGTAGGCGTTTTTTGTCGGAGTTTGTCTTTGGGAATTTTTCAAAGTCTTAAAAAAGCATGTTGGAATTTTTTCTAATTATCGTTTTCCGTTTTACCGTGTCCGAGACTGATTTTGACATATTGAATGTACCCGGACGTACCGGGCACGTACCGTCTTCGTATTTTTGTAATTTTAATTTTCAGTTTTGAACGTCCCCCAAATGTCCCGTTTTGAAATCGGACAACCCGTTTTGGTATCATTAAAAAGAGCGTTCCAATACCTTTCAGTACATGTGCAGTTTGTTGACGTCACACTTACCGGGACGTACCGGAAAGCTTTTGTACGTGCAAAATTCAACTTTTTTGTTTTTGACCACCCAAATTACGAATTGGTTATGAGTTTTTTCGGAATTTTTCGTCGGAATAACTGTTCTCTATTCTTTATTAAATATGTTCTGTTTTTAATTTATCGAAAAAGCTCAAAACACACCGACGGGGGGGTGCCGTATACATTGATGTAATCTGAAGATAATCAATTTCGACACTCACATTTGTCTTTGATGGCTTATTGTGGGTGTCGTAGATACTTGAGTGAAGAAAGAAACTTGAAAATTGTGTGATTTTGAAAAAAGAAAAAAGAATAAGTGTACAAAAAGTACATGTACCATGTAAAACTGTCGTGGATACTTGAGTAAAGACAGAAACGAGAAAATTGTTGGATTCGAATCGCTGACCCATATGGCACTGGACGCTTGAACTCGATATACTATGCTACAACATTGGGCAATTTATTCGTTAAGTATCGTGTAACACGGGCGCGTATAAAAAGTCCGAGTTGATCTTTTTTGGTGAATTAAAGATCACGTATATTTAATATTGAATCACGCTTTCTAAAAAAGTTGACACGAAGTCTGTAAGTCATATTGGTCGCCCACAATAAGCCATCAAAGACAAATGTGAGTGTCGAAATTGATTATCTTCAGATTACATTAATGTATACGGCACCCCCCCGTCGTCGTGTTTTGAGCTTTTTCGATAAATTAAAAACTAAACATATTTAATAAAGAATAGAGAAAAGTTATTCCGACGAAAAATTCCGAAAAAACTCATAACAAATTCGTAATTTGGGTGGTCAAAAACAAAAAAGTTGAATTTTGCACGTACAAAAGCTTTCCGGTACGTCCCGGTAAGTGTGACGTCAACAAACTGCACATGTACTGAAAGGTATTGGAACGCTCTTTTTAATGATACCAAAACGGGTTGTCCGATTTCAAAACGGGACATTTGGGGGACGTTCAAAACTGAAAATTAAAATTACAAAAATACGAAGACGGTACGTGCCCGGTACATTCAATATGTCAAAAATAGTCTCGGACACGGTAAAACGGAAAACGATAATTAGAAAGAATTCCAACATGCTTTTTTAAGACTTTGAAAAATTCCCAAAGACAAATTCCGACAAAAAACGGCTACGCGTGAAATCCGTTAAAGCACCGTAACTCGGACACCCGTAAAGTCTAATTTTTTACCGTAACGTTTTCGGATAGACAAATGTGCATTTAATAAGACTAATCACAAATGTATGTTGGATGGCATATTAAAATCCCTTTTAATATACAAAAACAAAACTTTTGTATGCGTGTTTTCTTAACGCCGTGAAAAGTGCGTTGCGGGAACATCTGTCATTCGGTAAAGGGGTGACTTTTCGAAAATGTTTTTTCATGCCCTGTACGGGCAAGGGTTCAGCATCGGTCTAAAGAAGAAAAACCCATTTCGGAAGTACCAACTTGACGCAAAAAAATCAAAACTGAAACCGTGTAGAATTAATGGAAAAGTGCCCATAACTAAGCATCCGGGACGAAATTAAAAAATCGCTTCGTTAATAATCAAGATTAGTGGTTATTTATCAAAATGAAAAAGTCGAGAAAATTTTCAAAGAAAAAATGTGGAAACAAAGTGTTACACGCGCTTTTTAAAAACGCACTTTACCAAATGTACACAATTTGATTGACGAAAGTTCTGGGACGAATCCAAAAAATTTCCAAATTCCAGTTACCCAGATAGTAAGCGTCGGTAACGAAACAAAAACGAACGTTATATCTCGTTTGGTTCGACGGGCAGAGCCGTTTGAATGTGACGCGTTAAAAACGTACCAGATCCGTCAAATCCAAATTTCGCAAATTTTTCGAGTTTAAGTGCCCGTAACTTTTAAAAGGGACCATTAAAATTCATAAAATTCTTACGAAAAGATGCGCCAATCAATTGACTTGCGATCAAAAGCATCCGAAAAATTCCCAAAAAAACATTTGAATTTTTTACAATTTTTACCGCAAAACGAGAGCGCCGAAATCGCACACTTGACGAGATAAAACACGTCGTGAGGGGGTGAAGGGGTGGGGGTGGAAAGTCGAAAAAAATACCCACGAGTAGCCAAAGGCCGGGCGCCGAAAACTGTAGCGACACATCGTGGAAAAAGTCACGTGCGGGGGGCCGCCGAGGGGGCGGGGAAAGATGCATTAATTGAAATCCTTCCAGTCTCAATATGGCCGCCGCTCGGCCGCGCGCCGCAAAACTGGCTTCACTGCAACATAGGCCAGCGCCCCTCCAGTGCTTTATATAACCTCCTTGGGTAAAACTGTTCCATGGTTCAACTCATCCATGGCTCAACTCATCCACGACCTGGTCGCTACTACCCATTCCAAATACAGAAGTTTGATGCAATACTATGCGATACAAAAACATTAACTAATCGCTCATCATAAACGTGGCAATGGCGCGGCCTAATAATAACACTCCAACTCTGGTAACGACAGGGCTAATATATACAATACAAGACGAGGCAACGACGCGGCTATTATAATAACTCTCTCTCTGGCAACGACGAGGCTAGTATACTCAATACAAGACGAGGCAACGACGCGGCTATTATAATAACTCTCTCTCTCTCTCTGGCAACGACGAGGCTAGTATACTCAATACAAGACGAGGCAACGACCCGGCTATAATAATAACTCTCTCTCTGGCAACGACGAGGCTAGTATACTCAATACAAGACGAGGCAACGTCGCGGTTATTATAATAACTCTCTCTCTGGCAACGACGAGGCTAGGTTACTCAATACAAGACGAGGCAACGTCGCGGCTATTAAAATAACTCTCTCTCTGGCAACGACGAGGCTAGTATACTCAATACAAGACGAGGCAACGACGCGGCTATTATAATAACTCTCTCTCTGGCAACGACGAGGCTAGTATACTCAATACAAGACGAGGCAACGTCGCGGCTATTATTATAACTCTCTCTCCCTGGCAACGACGAGGCTAGTATACTCAATACAAGACGAGGCAACGACGCGGCTATTATAATAACTCTCTCTCCCTGGCAACGACGAGGCTAGTATACTCAATACAAGACGAGGCAACGACGCGGCTATTATAATAACTCTCTCTCCCTGGCAACGACGAGGCTAGTATACTCAATACAAGACGAGGCAACGACGCGGCTATTATAATAACTCTCTCTCCCTGGCAACGACGAGGCTAGTATACTCAATACAAGACGAGGCAACGACGCGGCTATTATTATAACTCTCTCTCCCTGGCAACGACGAGGCTAGTATAATAACTCTCTCTCCCTGGCAACGACGAGGCTAGTATACTCAATACAAGACGAGGCAACGACGCGGCTATTATAATAACTCTCTCTCCCTGGCAACGACGCGGCTATTATAATAACTCTCTCTCCCTGGCAACGACGCGGCTATTATAATAACTCTCTCTCCCTGGCAACGACGCGGCTATTATAATAACTCTCTCTCCCTGGCAACGACGCGGCTATTATAATAACTCTCTCTCCCTGGCAACGACGAGGCTAGTATACTCAATACAAGACGAGGCAACGACGCGGCTATTATAATAACTCTCTCTCCCTGGCAACGACGAGGCTAGTATACTCAATACAAGACGAGGCAACGACGCGGCTATTATTATAACTCTCTCTCCCTGGCAACGACGAGGCTAGTATACTCAATACAAGACGAGGCAACGACGCGGCTATTATAATAACTCTCTCTCCCTGGCAACGACGAGGCTAGTATACTCAATACAAGACGAGGCAACGACGCGGCTTTTATAATAACTCTCTCTCCCTGGCAACGACGAGGCTAGTATACTCAATACAAGACGAGGCAACGACGCGGCTATTATAATAACTCTCTCTCTGGCAACGACGAGGCTAGTATACTCAATACAAGACGAGGCAACGACGCGGCTGTTATAATAACTCTCTCTCCCTGGCAACGACGAGGCTAGTATACTCAATACAAGACTAGGCAACGACGCGGCTATTATAATAACTCTCTCTCTGGCAACGACGAGGCTAGTATACTCAATACAAGACGAGGCAACGACCCGGCTATTATAATAACCCTCTCTCTGGCAACGACGAGGCTAGTATACTCAATACAAGACGAGGCAACGACGCGGCTATTATAATAACTCTCTCTCTGTCAACGACGAGGCTAGTATACTCAATACAAGACGAGGCAACGACGCGGCTATTATAATAACTCTCTCTCTGGCAACGACGAGGCTAGTATACTCAATACAAGACGAGGCAACGACCCGGCTATTATAATAACTCTCTCTCTGGCAACGACGAGGCTAGTATACTCAATACAAGACGAGGCAACGACGCGGCTATTATAATAACTCTCTCTCCCTGGCAACGACGAGGCTAGTATACTCAATACAAGACGAGGCAACGACGCGGCTATTATAATAACTCTCTCTCCCTGGCAACGACGAGGCTAGTATACTCAATACAAGACGAGGCAACGACGCGGCTATTATAATAACTCTCTCTCCCTGGCAACGACGAGGCTAGTATACTCAATACAAGACGAGGCAACGACGCGGCTATTATTATAACTCTCTCTCCCTGGCAACGACGAGGCTAGTATAATAACTCTCTCTCCCTGGCAACGACGAGGCTAGTATACTCAATACAAGACGAGGCAACGACGCGGCTATTATAATAACTCTCTCTCCCTGGCAACGACGCGGCTATTATAATAACTCTCTCTCCCTGGCAACGACGCGGCTATTATAATAACTCTCTCTCCCTGGCAACGACGCGGCTATTATAATAACTCTCTCTCCCTGGCAACGACGCGGCTATTATAATAACTCTCTCTCCCTGGCAACGACGAGGCTAGTATACTCAATACAAGACGAGGCAACGACGCGGCTATTATAATAACTCTCTCTCCCTGGCAACGACGAGGCTAGTATACTCAATACAAGACGAGGCAACGACGCGGCTATTATTATAACTCTCTCTCCCTGGCAACGACGAGGCTAGTATACTCAATACAAGACGAGGCAACGACGCGGCTATTATAATAACTCTCTCCCTGGCAACGACGAGGCTAGTATACTCAATACAAGACGAGGCAACGACGCGGCTTTTATAATAACTCTCTCTCCCTGGCAACGACGAGGCTAGTATACTCAATACAAGACGAGGCAACGACGCGGCTATTATAATAACTCTCTCTCTGGCAACGACGAGGCTAGTATACTCAATACAAGACGAGGCAACGACGCGGCTGTTATAATAACTCTCTCTCCCTGGCAACGACGAGGCTAGTATACTCAATACAAGACTAGGCAACGACGCGGCTATTATAATAACTCTCTCTCTGGCAACGACGAGGCTAGTATACTCAATACAAGACGAGGCAACGACCCGGCTATTATAATAACTCTCTCTCTGGCAACGACGAGGCTAGTATACTCAATACAAGACGAGGCAACGACGCGGCTATTATAATAACTCTCTCTCTGTCAACGACGAGGCTAGTATACTCAATACAAGACGAGGCAACGACGCGGCTATTATAATAACTCTCTCTCTGGCAACGACGAGGCTAGTATACTCAATACAAGACGAGGCAACGACCCGGCTATTATAATAACTCTCTCTCTGGCAACGACGAGGCTAGTATACTCAATACAAGACGAGGCAACGACCCGGCTATTATAATAACTCTCTCTCCCTGGCAACGACGAGGCTAGTATACTCAATACAAGACGAGGCAACGATGCGGCTAGTATAATAACTCTCTCTCTGGCAACGACGAGGCTAGTATACTCAATACAAGACGAGGCAACGACGCGGCTATTATAATAACTCTCTCTCTGGCAACGACGAGGCTAGTATACTCAATACAAGACGAGGCAACGACGCGGCTATTATAATAACTCTCTCTCCCTGGCAACGACGAGGCTAGTATACTCAATACAAGACGAGGCAACGACGTGGCGGTTATAATAACTCTCTCTCCCTGGCAACGACGAGGCTAGTATACTCAATACAAGACGAGGCAACGACGCGGCTGTTATAATAACTCTCTCTCCCTGGCAACGACGAGGCTAGTATACTCAATACAAGACGAGGCAACGACGCGGCTATTATAATAACTCTCTCTCTGGCAACGACGAGGCTAGTATACTCAATACAAGACGAGGCAACGACGCGGCTGTTTTAATAACTCTCTCTCCCTGGCAACGACGAGGCTAGTATACTCAATACAAGACGAGGCAACGACGCGGCTGTTATAATAACTCTCTCTCCCTGGCAACGACGAGGCAAGTATACTCAATACAAGACGAGGCAACGTCGCGGCTGTTTTCCCCAGTGTTCGAAGTGGGGGCCCTCCCCTAACTATGAAGCCTACAGCTACTCTTATTACAAAATTCATTGTCGATGACGTGATTGTTGTCCAATGACAACATTGTTGTACCATGATAGCCATTGTTGTACCATGATAGCCATCTATTGTTGCACAGTGGAATTACGACGCAGTTGCAGCTGCAATTCGATGGTTTTTCGAAGAATTCTATCTTGCTGGTAACACACTGCTTCATAAACTGAAGTGACGTCACAGGTCGTTTGAAAATAAAGTAGCGGTAAGGAAAAATGATAAATTTTGTGGCTTTACAGAAATGTAACTATGTGCTCAAATAAAAATACATGTTTAAATACATGTTCACACATTATCTTTTATAAGTTTTTGCACTGAATTTGGAGATTGGGGAGACTTGCCTATTGTTTTATAACTAGGAAAACGCTTCGCTTTGCCGGATGAGTAATTTTGATGTATCAAAAAAATCATTTGCATATTATCATAAGTCAGATACGGGATAACGAGATAACTGGATATAAGATGGGATACGGGATATACAACGGCACCAAATAAGATTTCATAATAATTTCAACAGTTAATGTTATACATAATTATATCTTTACAACATGTACAATTTCACCTATAGGGAGTACTCACGTGACGTCACATCGGCATATTGGAGGCCACCTATACATGTCTCGATGTGGACAGATGGGGAAGGGAATCTTCTAAGTGGTACAGTCGAACTATATAGGGGCGCCACGCGAACATGTCTCGATGTGGACAGATGGGGAAGGGAATCTTCTAAGTGGTACAGTCGAACTATATAGGGGCGCCACGCAAACATGTCTCGATGTGGACAGATGGGGAAGGGAATCTTCTAAGTGGTACAGTCGAACTATATAGGGGCGCCACGCAAACATGTCTCGATGTGGACAGATGGGGAAGGGAATCTTCTAAGTGGTACAGTCGAACTATATAGGGGCGCCACGCAAACATGTCTCGATGTGGACAGATGGGGAAGGGAATCTTCTAAGTGGTACAGTCGAACTATATAGGGGCGCCACGCAAACATGTCTCCATGTGGACAGATGGGAAAGGGAATCTTCTAAGTGGTACAGTCGAACTATATAGGGGCGCCACGCGAACATGTCTCGATGTGGACAGATGGGGAAGGGAATCTTCTAAGTGGTACAGTCGAACTATATAGGGGCGCCACGCGAACATGTCTCGATGTGGACAGATGGGGAAGGGAATCTTCTAAGTGGTACAGTCGAACTATATAGGGGCGCCACGCGAACATGTCTCGATGTGGACAGATGGGGAAGGGAATCTTCTAAGTGGTACAGTCGAACTATATAGGGGCGCCACGCAAACATGTCTCGATGTGGACAGATGGGGAAGGGAATCTTCTAAGTGGTACAGTCGAACTATATAGGGGCGCCACGCAAACATGTCTCCATGTGGACAGATGGGAAAGGGAATCTTCTAAGTGGTACAGTCGAACTATATAGGGGCGCCACGCGAACATGTCTCGATGTGGACAGATGGGGAAGGGAATCTTCTAAGTGGTACAGTCGAACTATATAGGGGCGCCACGCGAACATGTCTCGATGTGGACAGATGGGGAAGGGAATCTTCTAAGTGGTACAGTCGAACTATATAGGGGCGCCACGCGAACATGTCTCGATGTGGACAGATGGGGAAGGGAATCTTCTAAGTGGTACAGTCGAACTATATAGGGGCGCCACGCGAACATGTCTCCATGTGGACAGATGGGGAAGGGAATCTTCTAAGTGGTACAGTCGAACTATATAGGGGCGCCACGCGAACATGTCTCGATGTGGACAGATGGGGAAGGGAATCTTCTAAGTGGTACAGTCGAACTATATAGGGGCGCCACGCGAACATGTCTCGATGTGGACAGATGGGGAAGGGAATCTTCTAAGTGGTACAGTCGAACTAAATAGGGGCGCCACGCGAACATGTCTCGATGTGGACAGATGGGGAAGGGAATCTTCTAAGTGGTACAGTCGAACTATATAGGGGCGCCACGCAAACATGTCTCGATGTGGACAGATGGGGAAGGGAATCTTCTAAGTGGTACAGTCGAACTATATAGGGGCGCCACGCGAACATGTCTCGATGTGGACAGATGGGGAAGGGAATCTTCTAAGTGGTACAGTCGAACTAAATAGGGGCGCCACGCGAACATGTCTCGATGTGGACAGATGGGGAAGGGAATCTTCTAAGTGGTACAGTCGAACTATATAGGGGCGCCACGCAAACATGTCTCGATGTGGACAGATGGGGAAGGGAATCTTCTAAGTGGTACAGTCGAACTACATAGGGGCGCCACGCGAACATGTCTCGATGTGGACAGATGGGGAAGGGAATCTTCTTAGTGGTACAGTCGAACTATAAAGGGGCGCCACGCGAACATGTCTCGATGTGGACAGATGGGGAAGGGAATCTTCTAAGTGGTACAGTCGAACTATATAGGGGCGCCACGCGAAAATGAAAACGTTTTCCCGAACGTCGCCAACCCCAGGATACGCCTGGTGCGTCATGTTGGAAGATCGAATAAGATATTTACTTGTGACACCACTTCAAGCAAATAGTCGAAGTAGACACATGAATAAATTTGTACACATTTCGCACTTAAAAGTTACCCATTCTCTTCTATCTCGCTAACGTTCCAACCGATTGGACTGATTTTGTAAAATCAAATAGATCAATCAATTTCAGTTTTCCAGTTTTCTAGAACGATGGTCTAGGAGCAACCGTTTACGCAACAGAAATTTTCAAGTTTTCATATTTGCTGCGTTAACAAATGGGGGCAGGCTCGTATTACATGTGGTATACATTTGTCTGACTTCTTGTAACCGAGCGCTTCAGACAATGGCAGCAATAAGGGGCGGCAACCTTGCGTTATCTTGCATGTAGTGGTGATAAACTGATAATTTTATATTTTTAGATGATAAATAATAACTATCATTGTATAATAATAGTTATAATAAAATTATAAAATTATAATAAATACAGTTGTCACGTCAATACGTTGCCTCGTCTTGTATTGAGTATACTAGCCTCGTCGTTGTCAGGGAGGGAGAGTTATTATAATAGCCGCGTCGTTGCCTCGTCTTGTATTGAGTATACTAGCCTCGACGTTGCCAGAGAGAGAGTTATTATAATAGCCGCGTCGTTGCCTCGTCTTGTATTGAGTATACTAGCCTCATCGTTGCCAGAGAGAGAGAGTTATTATAATAGCCGGGTCGTTGCCTCGTCTTGTATTGAGTATACTAGCCTCGTCGTTGCCAGAGAGAGAGTTATTATAATAGCCGGGTCGTTGCCTCGTCTTGTATTGAGTATACTAGCCTCGTCGTTGCCAGAGAGAGAGTTATTATAATAGCCGGGTCGTTGCCTCGTCTTGTATTGAGTATACTAGCCTCGTCGTTGCCAGAGAGAGAGAGTTATTATAATAGCCGGGTCGTTGCCTCGTCTTGTATTGAGTATACTAGCCTCGTCGTTGCCAGAGAGAGAGTTATTATAATAGCCGGGTCGTTGCCTCGTCTTGTATTGAGTATACTAGCCTCGTCGTTGCCAGAGAGAGAGTTATTATAATAGCCGCGTCGTTGCCTCGTCTTGTATTGAGTATACTAGCCTCGTCGTTGCCAGAGGGAGAGTTATTATAATAGCCGCGTCGTTGCCTCGTCTTGTATTGAGTATACTAGCCTCGTCGTTGCCAGAGAGAGAGAGAGTTATTATAATAGCCGGGTCGTTGCCTCGTCTTGTATTGAGTATACTAGCCTCGTCGTTGCCAGAGAGAGAGTTATTATAAAAGCCGCGTCGTTGCCTCGTCTTGTATTGTGTATACTAGCCTCGTCGTTGCCAGAGAGAGAGTTATTAAAATAACCGCGTCGTTGCCTCGTCTTGTATTGAGTATACTAGCCTCGTCGTTGCCAGAGAGAGAGTTATTATAATAGCCGCGTCGTTGCCTCGTCTTGTATTGTGTATACTAGCCTCGTCGTTGCCAGAGAGAGAGTTATTATAATAGCCGGGTCGTTGCCTCGTCTTGTATTGAGTATATACTAGCCTCGTCGTTGCCAGGGAGAGAGAGTTATTATAAAAGCCGCGTCGTTGCCTCGTCTTGTATTGAGTATACTAGCCTCGAAGTTGCCAGAGAGAGAGTTATTATAAAAGCCACGTCGTTGCCTCGTCTTGTATTGAGTATACTAGCCTCGTCGTTGCCAGAGAGAGAGAGTTATTATAACCGCCGCGTCGTTGCCTCGTCTTGTATTGAGTATACTAGCCTCGTCGTTGCCAGGGAGAGAGAGTTATAACAGCCGGGTCGTTGCCTCGTCTTGTATTGGGTATAATAGCCTCGTCGTTGCCAGGAAGTGAGATATTATAATAGCCGGGTCGTTGCCTCGTCTTGTATTGAGTATACTAGCCTCGTCGTTGCCAGAGAGAGAGTTATTATAATAGCCGGGTCGTTGCCTCGTCTTGTATTGAGTATACTAGCCTCGTCGTTGCCAGAGAGAGAGTTATTATAATAGCCGGGTCGTTGCCTCGTCTTGTATTGAGTATACTAGCCTCGTCGTTGCCAGAGAGAGAGTTATTATAATAGCCGGGTCGTTGCCTCGTCTTGTATTGAGTATACTAGCCTCGTCGTTGCCAGAGAGAGAGAGAGAGAGTTATTATAATAGACGCGTCGTTGCCTCGTCTTGTATTGAGTATACTAGCCTCGTCGTTGCCAGGGAGAGAGAGTTATTATAATAGCCGGGTCGTTGCCTCGTCTTGTATTGGGTATAATAGCCTCGTCGTTGCCAGGAAGTGAGATATTATAATAGCCGCGTCGTTTCTAGGGAGAGAGAGTTATTGTTATGGCCATGCTGTTGCCTGGTGTTTTAAATTAGTGTTTGGTCAATGTTTTTTTATCGTATAGTATTTCTGCATTGAAGGAATGTATTTTTAATGGGTAGTAGCGAGCGTTCTTATCGCGTCGAGGAATTGGATGAGTTTAACAGGGTAGAGAAAAACCATGGAGCACTTGGACCATGGATGAGTGGCTCCGGGTGCACAAAAGCCAGTGGCTACCTAAAACCGTGGATGAGTTGCATCATGGAACATAAAATCAGGGTGCACTAAACACTGACCCCACGCCGCAAGTCTGCAACAGGTAGGGCGCACATTCATTCAGCGTTAGTCATCACACACTTTCATTGAAGTACACTACTACAACACACTACAGCCGTTGTGAAGGGTACGGGTGGACTCCGCAAGCAGCTTCGATCTACGAACGGTGAGTTAAATCTCACATAGAGCCGGTTCACATAAATGACTATTGACTATTGACTATTGATTAATTAAGCGATTTGAGCCATAGGCGATACATGCTGACGTTCACACAACTTTACTTTTGACTTTTGACTATTGACTGTTTTGACTAACGAATTGAAAATATCTCAATTCCTTGGTCAAGTCTTAATCACAGCCAATCAGCGCGCAGAACTCTCACTCGCAGCCAATGAAACGAGTCTTGTTGGTTTTGTAGCTTGACTAAGAAATAACCACGGTGGGGTTGTAGTCAATAGTCAATAATCACTAGTCATTTGTGTGTGTGGACGCGGCTTAAATCGTGATATGACCTGTCTTAACAAATTTCATCTGCACTGAACAACACTTTTGCAAGAATTATGAGTATTTTTAGACTCGGTAAAAGAGCTTGAAATTATACAAATAATAGTTTTTTAGTTTGTCTTTCTATGCCAAAAACAACGATACTTACGAGCGTTAATATTAGTAAAGAAACGTTTACTATTATAAATGAATTTGAGGGTCTGGTTACTTGAATAATTTATAACATTTCGTTCATAATTATGTTATGTCTGACGAAACAAATGAAAGAGCAGCGAGCATATTTTTCCGACCTCGAAAGATCGGTGTCTTCAACTCGACCTAAACGAGCTATACCCCCCCCCCCCCCCCCCCCACGTAAGTAGTCGCATACCGATCTCAGTATACCGATCTCAGTATACCGATCCCAGCATACTGATCTCACCATACCGATCTCAGCATACCGACCACAGATCCGTATATCTACTGTCCATGCACGAAATTCTGAAAATATATTAAAAACTTTAGCAGCTACTTGTATCGGGAATTGGCATAAAGTCATCCAGGCTCACTGTACTGATTTTAATTTGAAGCAGCAAAAAGTATGATCTTAATAAAAATATAAACATAATATTATTAAGTGATAACATGAATTCATTAGAAGATTATAGCGTGATTTCCCTATATTGTTTACATCTCGCATTTACACAATACAATTATAGAAGACCACGAAAGTATAACGGGCTACGGTTGCAGGGCTGAGTTCTAATTTGGCGGTTTCGATTGGTGATAACATATTATATTTGTGACGAGCGAATCTCTCTACTCTACTATCTGTCTTCCCCTCTTTCCCCTCTCCAATTCTTTCCCCCCTTCTAAGGCCAAGGCAGAAGACTGATATCGAGTCGAGTAAGCCGGTCGTTTTATGGTTCAATAGTTTTATGGCTGTTGTCAGTCTATTGTTAATAACAAAAGATAGACAACAGCCATAAAACAACAATTTGTTATCAAGGAAATTATTTTTTGTGAACAACGTAATTCAAATGATTTGACTGTAGAGTTGCAATATTTCTTTCTTTATGAATTCCACTCTTTTCGCAGAGTTCCTACGATAAAACCTTGCCGAGTTGTAAATTATGTAAGTTTGTCGTATTTTTCCGAGGGCAAAGTCACCGAAAATAGTACAATTCTTGACGTAAGCTAATTTAATATTTGAACTATATTATTCAATGTGTAATTTAAAAAGAAAAAACATACTAATCAAAAAAAGATTCGAAAAGGACCACAACAGGTCTCATTAAACACCAAGTTTGCTCGCTTCCAATCACGGTCAATAACATTGCTGCCCTTCCTTGACTGTTACCCCTACGGTGCCATGGCACTAGAGAGGGGGTACAAATTACAGGGGTAAAAGTGAAGACTCATGCTATTATATAACATAACTATGAACTCACAAGGTAAAGGGAACGTGTAACTGACGTAACAGCCGAACTTCAACAATGGAATAAATTAATTGAACTGGTGCACAAGCAACAAGCTGTCAAAATAATATCTTTGCAAATAATGAGGAGAAACAATTAGTTGTAACGATAGTAACTGCTCGCCAGTTAAAATTTATGTTCAGTAATGGACAACAACTATCTGAAAGTTTGTAAACGTTCTGAACGTTTGATTTTTCCAACTTCATTTTTTTTTTGACAGCTTGTTTGTCCATCGGTTCAATTCATTTGTTTCATTGTTGTGTTTTGGTGTTGTGCGTACCCCACTGTCGTCGACATAGTACTGGCTCTCGTGTGAGGTTAGAAGCGTAAGACAAGACTGTCAATTGCGACATGACTTCGCAGAAACGGATTTGTCGTGACTCGTGAAGATGTTTGTTAGTGCAAAGTCGTAAGATATGGACTTCTGAAAACCTGCAATCACTGTGCACAGTGTTTATCTTTAGAGGGGGGGGGATATATATTCTTGGGAGTTTTATCATCATCGTTATTACATTATGTAATGATATTAATTTGATGTTGATGATAGCGATAACATACACTTGAGTGACTTGAAGGCCATTCCGGCTACTCGATCTTGATTAATGACAGAACAAACAAATGCCCCAATTCGTGTGAAGAGGTGGGAAAATACTGTGTTGAGCTCTCCTATCTAGCCTTACCCCCCCCCCCCCCCCGCCCGGCCCACAGGAAATATGCTCTCATCGAAAGTCCGTCAGTTCAGTCGAACGATTGGCAACGTTTACTCTCGTTATCTGCGGTCAATGTCCACTGTGTGATGTGCTTTCTTCGTAACGCAACGAGGCTAATCGAGACGTGTCGTGTCTCACACACATTCCACGCACTCACGCACTCACTCACGCACTCACTCACGCACTCACGCACTCACAGAACGCAATTCCTCAGCCCTGAGGTTACTGGATTGATTATTTGGTGTTTAAAGACGACGTACTCGACAACTACGTCATATGACGTGAGGGGTTGATTGGAGGAAAGGGACAAGACAAGTAGAAGGACTAATATTCAAAGGAGTGAAGATGAGGATAGGGATGAGGGGGGGGGAACTTATTTGCTTGTGATTGGCAGAGGTATACTCTGGGTCAAGTTCTATCATGGACCTATATGTGGTGGGAGATACGAGGGGCGAGGGGGTGGATAATATTACTGGAGGCAACGTCACTGGTGTGGAGAATTGAAGTCGGACACTTTCTAAAATGTGGCCGAAATGAGAATTGCCAGTGCCGAGAATCGAACCTACCTCTTCCTTGATAACACTAAGCAGCCTCTATCGTTAATGTACGGCTATGCATTATCATAAATTATTTTTGCATGGTATACAATACATTAATCCTCCAAACGATAAAATGGTTTTAAATTTTGTATTAGTATTTTTAGATTATTAATTTCTTCAATATGATAAGCCTAGTATGAAGATAATGGGAAGCTGTCATTTTTAATATCGGTACTAGCTTTGAGATCAACGTACTAGCAAAATACAAACACCTGCATCTACAAATCGTAGGAACATAATGTTTTCCTATATTATAGTTAGTCGTTTAATTTCTAGGTAGTCACAGACTTTCAGATTTTTTCTTGCTCACTGAATTGTAATGAAGTGGTTTGTGACGTCATCGTGAGGTAAACTACACTGTTCATTATCTCGTTTACTACACTTCTGTTGGAAAACAAAATGAATATTAATTGTTGTCCATCTCTTGCAACATCCATTTACAAACTATTTTTTTCCGGATTGCTATTAAAATTATACTAAAATTAATATTGTGTGTACATCTGTATGTGTGCACAAATGCACATGTGCTTATTACAATGATATTTAAATCCTCTGAATATGTACACACAAAACTTGAAAATGGTTGTGTACCACTTCCATCTCAATTAGCATCTTTGGCATAAAACCAGATGTAAAGCCGAAATATCATAATTTTGAAATATCACACGTTTCATTTGAATGTGATTGGTTACCTCACTACGGCTATGACGTCACGCCCCGTTTTCCCGCCATAATGATGTGTGGCAGTGCGCTAACTTTTATGAATGGAAATCTTTTTTAAAATTCAAGTTTAAAATTATTATTTATTTGTTAATGATCCACTACAGGTTCGAAATCCCAATAACATTAGATATAATCAAGTTTATAGCCCATATTTTTACTGTATATTTTTGTATTCGTAACAGTAAATTGGTATGTTTCATATTTGAAATAAAAATCTTTCATTGGTTATGCTCACTCGCCGATAGTGTTCGAAGCCTACAGGGTTGGTTTAGCCGCTTTAAATTAAAGTCCCCCACTGAAAATCGGTCTTGTTACTAAGGGCCGGTATTTCAATGTCCAGTTAAAGTGTCAAGTAAATTTAACTGTCAGTTAAGCCCAGTTTGGTGTATTTCTATTGGCCGTTGTCATGGTGAAAACAATTTAACTGAAAAGTAGATTTTAACTGGACATTGAAATACCGGCCCTAAGTGGGTAGACTCTCGAATTTATTTATTTAACTGAAACTAAGGCTGTGTCTCAAATCGATGTTTTTTACTAGTCGACTAGCGTAGCAGACTCACCTAACAATTAGTAACAATGAATAAAAACAATTGGTGATGGTTGTGTGAGTTGGCGAAGCAGACCAAATATTCGCGCCTTAAGTCCGAATGCACTAACTTCGTTAACCTCCGGTTTGGTAAACCATGGTTTCATCATATTCGCCATGTTTGTTCGAGCGAATCTTCGGTTAAATGTAGTTTAAAAGTTTGGTGCAACTGAAACTGAAAGGAGTATTGCCTGGTGGGTGTGTGTATGACGTCACATTGGTGTACTCTCGCATTCTCTAGATGCTCGTCCGATCTACGACTTTGCTCCCTCTCCTACACTTTGTCCAGCCAGTGTTTACTTGTTCGTCATCACACTGGAGTTTGACCTGCATCGTGTGTGTGTACACACGCATATGGTACTGACACAATAACACGCACGCTCTGTTAGAGTACCGGAACAGTTGGCGAGCCCCGTGTGCGTAGTAAAGCCCGATTCACATTGCAATAGTGAAATAGCAATAATGTTCAAGCGAATTGGAACTTGCAATAACAATGCTGTGGTTCACAACTGTCACAGTGGATTGAAATAGTCATAAGAATTGAATCAATTCCATTTCTTATTTCAACTTCCCATGGTGCACCTTATGACGAACCAATCAGAAAGCAGAAGAGCCATATAAGATGGTCAACTACGGAAATCAAAACAAAAACAGTGGCACTGGATAATTAAGGCGCTGCTTTGACTACTGAAATAAGCAACTAGTCGTCGGTTGTGAACCAGTTGCTTGTTATTTCACTATTTCACTGTTTCTTATTGCAACTCTTATTTCAATTGTAAATCGGCCTTTACATACATTAGTTTTGAATACAATTATATGTGTATTCAATCATTTTTACGTTTGCTTATTTCTGCTAAAATGCATTCAAATGTATTTTAAAATGTAATCAAGCTGAACAATGATGATGACGTGACAGTAATTTATAATAAGAATGCAACTCCAACTGGGACTCGAACCAACTACCGATGTTTTGCCGAAAAGTTTTTTTTGCTTTACAAGTCTGAAACTGTCGCGTTTTGGAGTTGACAGGAACTCTCTCAACTAGCTACAACAGTGTAACTATGATTAAAAGGACGCGGGCATGCAGACCTTCAGAAAGATCGTTGCAAATGCTGCAGTTTTAAAAAAAAAAAATCAATGAGACTCATTGAAATTACGTACTGTAACGGTTTGACCGGTACAGTAGGCCCAACCGTTTTCAGAACACGTACTGGTGTCCCGAAAGACTCATTGAAATTACGTACTGAACAGGTTTGACCGGTACAGTAACGTTTTCAGAACACTTGTACCGGTGTCCCGAGAGACTCATTGAAATTACCTACTGTACCGGTTTGTGTAATTTCAGGAGAAAACTGTCCCGGTATTGTGACACCTAAAGACAACCCTGTCGATTGAAATAGTGCTTGGGGGGAGGGGGTGCAGTTGATTGGGCGTAGCGTGGGCCGCATGAGCCAAGACATTGTGCTGACTGCTGGCGCTGACTCACTGTCCAACAGTCAGCATTTCTTACATCAACGGGCGGGCGGGCGAAATACCGCCGGGCATAACATGACTACAAAAATGTAGACATTCAATTCATATTTTCGTGATTGGTTGATTAATGGGGCTTAACGTCTCATATTTGTGCAACAATGGCTAATCGAGACGATGGGCAGGTGATAATGAAGATTAGGAAGATGATGATGAAGAATAAAGCCACATCCGAATCAGATCCATTGTACGTTGCGTGGGTCGTCATACGGGAGTCCAACAAGGGTAGGCAGGCCAAGTGGCAGGAGAAATATTCAGTGGGACAGTGGGGGGTAATGGGACAGGGTCTCCTTTCGTCACCTCTTACGACTAGCACAGTCACGCTGGGCCTATTCTTCCCCGGGCCCAGACGGGCATCATATTTTCGTGTCAGAAAGAGGTTTTCTGAGCGTTTTACGCAAATCTAAATTGAAAATGTTTCGCCTGCCCCAGACCCCAGGGGTCCGTGGAGTTAGTATCCTTACACTTAGAATGTCCCGGTTTGCAATCTCCAAAATATGGTCACCTTAGCTATGATATAGTATGGCGTAGTTTAGTTGCCTCGTACGATAGGCGTAGCTTTATTCATTCTTAGATTGATTATACTATAGATTCTCTTCAAGAAAAAAAGGAGATGTATGTAACATATCTTAATGATCATTCATAAATATACTTTAGAATGCTAGGGAATTTCGTGTTCCTACAGTTTATGTTGGTATTTCTATTCTCTAACCACCGCCTTTAGGATTAGCCCTAAGCCACTGCCTTCTAACATAGTAAAAAGTATCCAAATATAGTATAGGTCAATAACAAAGGATCCTTGTAAAGTAAAGTACCTAATGGGGATCTTTTAAAGCTCAACCACCAGAGCGCAGCACCGAAAAATGCGGTCCACCTGTCAAAATGAAAATACACTGAGCGGCAAGGCGGTGTTAGAAAATACTGGCTTTGATAGGCTGTGACTTAGAAATACTAACATCAATAAAGCGGTGACTTCTGTCTGTTGCTAGGATACTTGACGTGTTTCTTCGTCAGTTGATGGTCAGTTGTCTTTATTGCCGTGATCGTGTTTGACAGAAGTTAATTTCACGTGGGGAAAACATGGCGGCATTGTTTCTTTAATATGTGACGCCCGTGTTCGACTGATTTAGTTTCTAATATTATTTATGAAAACTAATTACCGATGTCAAGAAACATTGACACTGAAAACATTACAAAGAGATCTTTCAGAGTATTAATATGTGTTCCTCTTGCCTTTAGGATACGACAATATGCCGAGAGACAAGGGTATGTCGTCCGTATAGCTGTTAGTAACGGTCTGTTAGCGTTTGTTTTTATTGATGAATTTGTCTTAAAATAATATTGTTGTATAAATATGACTGTATAAAATCGGAGCCTCAGCAAGCAATGCATTTTAATTAAAGTTCAAATAAAATAACTAAATTATGTGCTTCTTGCAACTTACAGGCAATGTCATCTGTCAGCTAGTTAGTGGTTGAAAAGTCGAGAGCTCAAGGCTGTGATAAACTTGAATAATGTAGCCCTACAATGATTAGGGCCAATACTAGGCGTTATAACTTATTAATTACATATGACTGTTTATTATATTTTAGAACATTATGCTCATTACCATATATATGTTGTAAATTTTAACTACCTGTCATCACGCTCGTTCCTGTTGCAATCTGCGTTTGTTTACTATTTTAAAACCGGGTTGTTCTATGCTGCACTCTGGTGAGAAATTTTGACTGAAAGACTCCCATAGGGAATGCAAGTGCGCCAAAAAGTAACTACTTCCGGTTCAAACTCATATTTTAGGTCCATAAGATTAGCATGGGCGCTGAAGTTTGAACGTGTATGCCATCTTTCCTACTCAAACAGTTAGTTTCAAAATTATGCCGTTGTGAACACTGATTGTTCATAATATACTCTAAATTTTTGTGAATTTAAAAGTGTGACACTTTTTTAATCATTTGGTGTTATCGAAACTTCTGCAAACCGAGGCGGCGTTGCCACATAGTGCACATCACAGCCTTGTCCGTGACAAGATCAAGTAGCAGTAAGAGGCTGCGGACCGGGATTTATTCAACATGGCGGACCCGTGGTTCTTCAGATTTAAAATAATTAATTGAAACATTTAGTACACGTGTGTTCCAAATTAAAGGCTAAATCTATGTATAGATACTTAGCAAAAACGTATTACAATCATTTCCCGTTTGAAATACTTTTAATTTCCCGCGAAGTTATAGGTTAGGTTAGCCCCGCCTACCGCAGGCTTCTTGAAAATGTCAACAGCAGACAGCTGACACTTCGAGGTCTCACGTTTGGTTGCAGTTTGGATCGAGCAAGTAATTGAGGGGCAACGAAGAGTGTTCCGATAATAATCTTCCAAACTACTCTAAAAATAAGCTTTTACGAAATTATTACTTTCCATTCACAAAGTATGTGCCAAACTCGAGGTTGGTTAGGTTAGCCCTAGGACCCTAGTCATCTGCTCATAGGCCTAGGTCTAGGCCTACCTGCCCGTGGTTCGATTTGTTCTTGGTGTCACATTCCGTCAGGAAGACAAGTGTGTTTATGCGCTATATTGGCATCTGTCGAAAATTAGCTGGGAAGTGTCAATTCAAGAGGTTTTGAGAAGCCATGGACACATTGCTCTGCAGGCGGAGCCCTAGGGCCTACCCTTTCGTACTCTAAAGGCATAGGGAACACATATTACTCTTAGTAATGTTTTCAGTGTCATTGTGTCTTGATATCGGTAATAGGTGTTCATAAATAATATTACAAGCTAAATCAGTCGAACACGAGCGTCAGATAAAACGCCGCTACATTTCCCCCCGTGAAATTAACTTCTGTCAAACATCTGTCAAACACGAAACGGCAATAAAAACAACTGACCATCAACTGACGAAGAACACGTCAAGTATCCTAGCAACACACAGAATGTCAGTGCGAAGTAAACATTGCGAACGCCACCTATATGTGCTGTGAAGGCTGTGCGATACGCTTGGCAACATAGTACAGCCATCGCCTGCCCGTCTTCGTACAACGTTGTCTAACTTCGTGGTAGCGCGAGCTTCACCATAGCTCGGTTGGCTCAATTTGCGTAGATGTTGCAAGCAGCATTGTGTAGACATTCGGATAACTTGCTACAGTTTAAATTGTATCAAATACTGGATCTTACAAAAATTATCATAAAGAAACAAATAATTTACGGTTAATCCGATACCCTTATTATTGGGTAATATAACATAGGGAATAAATGGGAGCATATTCTAGGCCAACATTTCTATTTTACATGTTATTTTCCTATCCCGTGAAAACAAGCTTGAACCGGAAGTAGTTACTTTTTGGCGCACTTGCATTCCCTATTAGGAAGTATCTGACAAGTAATTACTCTCTTTGTCTTTGTTACCTAGGCAGTCTTATGATTGAATAAAGCAAACATAAATAATCAGTGATCATCCAGTTTGTTATATATTTTTGGGAAGGATGCCATAGCTTATTTTTGGAAACCACTGTAAAAAGTCAAAATCTGAGTGTTTGCCTTGCAAATGCTTGCTAGAACAAACTATTACGCGTGTTTTATCAATAAATATAATTTTAAGTAAGAAATAATTATAACGAGGAATATTCAATATTTCGTATAACGAAAGTATCCTATACTAATTTACGCATTTCTAAACTAATATTCGTATGGAATAAATATGTAGATGTCGATTAAATCCTCTACATTACCCCTTGTACTTGTGGGTAATTTGTTAAAAAGCCGCAATCATAATTCTTACAAGCCGCTACTGTCGCGGGGCCGTGTTGTTATATATATACGCCCGCTTGCCGTTACCTTGTCGAGGGGGTCCGGCGCTTTGGAGCCAACCATGAGGCATGAGACAGACACATAATGATGATAAAACACTTGAAAACCTTCAACTCTCAAAGCAAATTTGACCTCCTTTTGACCTTTTTTCTTTTTTGAATGTTAGTCGACCCTTCATTTTTGTTTTTGCAACTTAATATGCATCGTATAGGCCGGACGCCGTAACAAAGAAGGTTGTGTCGTCACAACTAATTACTCTGGCCGGCGTTTACGCAGTGCTCATCCGCGCACTATACCTGTCAGAGAGAAAATACACTGATCGCGCGGTTAGGCGGTGTTAGAAAATACTAGCTTTGATAGGCCGTGACTTAAAAATACTACCATCAAGAAAGCTTTGACTTCTGTGTGTTGCTAGGATACTTGATGTATTTCTTTGTCATTTGATGGTCTGTTGTCTTTATTGCCGTTTCGTGTTTGACAGTTTAGTTCACGTGGGGGAAACGTGGCGGCGTTTTTTCTATAGCATGTGACGCCCGTGGTCGGCTGATTTACCCCGTAATATTATTTATGAAAATTTATTACCGATATCAAGAAACATGGACACTGAAAACATTACTCGGGATCTTTCAGAGTGGTCATATGCGTTCCCTGTGCCTTTAGGGTACGACAATATGCAGACAGACAAGGCAATTGACAAAGGTAGGTCGTCCGTAGCTGTTCCTTCTTCATACCTTCATGCCTAGCATGATGGGACGGAACTACTTTAAATTTTTCCAAACATAATTTAGTAGTTGTTAATTTATAAGTGAATATAATAAATTAGGTAATAAAAAACTAAAGTTTATTCCTGCATAATTTAACCGCAAACGCATACCAAGAGGGAGAAAAATAACATTTAATCCAGGGCCCATGTCCACCAACCTATGAAATAACAATACATGTTTACATCTGGTAAGGCAATGAGTAGTAGTCTACATTTAAGTTGGTATTACAAGGTGTGAGGTCACTTGCTATTACATCATCCGTGACGACAACACTTTCTTTGCTACGGCGTCCGGCCTATACAAGTAATTATTATATTGTTTCTCACATAATGCCGACATAACACGACTCAATAGGCATGTTTACATGGAGTGTTGGAGTGGGATTGGATTGGATTCAGATCTATGCGTTTTCACAACAAGTTTAGAAACTGCGTGAAAATTATTGCGCGATTATTCGAAAAATATAAAATACTGAAAACAACATCTGCCCTAGAAATGACATTATAAGCAGTACATGTACGGATGTTACAGAGAGCTTGACTCCCCCCCCCCCCCCTGTCACACATTGTCACAAGTTGAAGACCCCCCCCCCACCCCCTAAATTGCGTGACATCATTTATGGACGACCCCCAGTCTTTAGTTATTATCTCTTTCTACCCTGATTTCCATGCATTCTAAACTAATATTCGTATGGCATAAATATGTAGATGTCGATTAAATCCTCTACATTACCCCTAGTACTTGTGGGTAATTTGTTAAAAAGCCGCAATCATAATTATCACAAGCCGCTACTGCCGCGGGGCCGTGTTGTTCATATATATACGCCCGCTTTCTGTTCCGTTATCGAGGGGGTCCGGCGCTTTGGAGGCAACTTACAGCACGCAAATAATGATGTGAAAAACATTTGAAAACCTTCAACTCTCAAAGCAAATTTGACCTCCTTTTGACCTTCTTTTTTGTTTTTTGAATGTTAAAGTCGACCCTTTATTTTTGTTTTTCCAACTATAGCATCGTACAATTAAGTAATTATTATATTGTTTCTAAATCTAACATAACATAACAAGAAATTTAAACAAGCTTCCCAACAATATAATTATCACAATATAATTATCTCTATCTTCCTACATCACTCACTCAAAGCCAATTTCAAATCCTTTCTCATTTCTAGGTTATTTTATTCCCTCCTAGAATTTTCCCAGCCCCAACACAATGTGCTTAGTTTATTTATAGCCTGGGGGCTGTCCATTGATGATGTCACACAATTTTTGACCAAATTAGACCCCTCTCCCCCCTTGTCAGTCACAAAAAATGTCCGTCCCCCCTTAATGATGTCACAATAAAATTAATAATTCCTTGACCCCTGCCCGCCCCGGCCAGGCCTCATAAAACATTTTGCAAAACAAAATTCTGGGGAAAATCAGTCACATCGAGACAAAAAGATCCAATATTTGTATTTTATTTATAACTTGACACAGATGTGCTCATTTCCAACAGGTCGTGCATTCTAGTGGCAATATTAAAAACAAGTTTAGAAACTGCGTGGAAATTATTGGGGATTATTCGAAAAATATAAAATACTGAAAACAGCATCTGCACTAGAAATGACATTATATGCAGTGCAGTGCAACTAATATTCGTATGGTATAAATATGTAGATGTCGATTAAATCCTTTACATTACCCCTTGTACTTGTGGGTAATTTGTTAAAAAGCCGCAATCATAATTATCACAAGCCGCTACTGTCGCGGGGCCGTGTGGTTTATATATATACGGCCGCTTGCCGTTACCTTATCGAGGGGGTCCGGCGCTTTGGAGGCAACTTACGGCATGAGTCAATAAAACCATTTGAAAACCTTCAACTCTCAAAGCAAATTTGACCTCCTTTTGACCTTCTTTTTTTCTATTTTGAATGTTAAAGTCGACCCTTCATTTTTGTTTTTCCAACTTAATATGCATCGTACAAGTAATTATTATATTGTTTCTCACATAATGCCAACATTACACGACTCAATTGCCATGTTTACATAGTAAGATTGGATTGGATTCAGATCTATGCGTTTACACAACAAAGTTTAGAAATTGCGTGAAAATTATTGCGGGCGAAAAATATAAAATATTGAAAACAGCATCTGCACAATAAATGACATTATATGCAGTGCATGTATGGATTTCACAGAGAGCTTGCCTCCCCTCACCCCCCTGTCACACATTGTCACACATTGAAGACCCCCCCCCCTAAATTGCGTGACATCATTTATGGACGACCCCCTGCCTTTTAGTTATCTATTTCCACGCTGATTTCCTTTCATTCTAAACTAATATTCGTATGGTATAAATATGTAGATGTCGATTAAATCCTCTAAATTACCTCTTGTACTGGTGGGTAATTTGTTAAAAAGCCGCAATCATAATTATCACAAGCCGCTACTGCCGCGGGGCCGTGTTGTTTATATATATACGCCCGCTTGCCGTTACGTTCTCGAGGGGGTCCGGCGCTTTGGAGGCAACTTACAACGGTGCACCTTGAGTCTATACTATACTAACACTTGAAAACCTTCAACTCTCAAAGCAAATTTGACCTCCTTTTGACCTTCGTTTTTGTTTTTTGATGTTAAAGCCTACCCTTCATTTTTATGTTTCCAAGTATTATCTGCATAAAATGTTGCATTATTATATGCATCGTACAAGTAATTATTATATTGCTTCTAACATAAGAAATTAAAGAGACGAATTAAATAATGTGACATCATAGGACAGAGGATATTGTCCCCTTATGCAACACCCTTACAACAAGCTTCCCAACAATATTATTAACTCTCTCTCTCCCTACATTCACTCACTCAAAGCCAATTTCAAATCTTTTCTCATTTCTAGGTTATGTTATTCCCTCCTCGAATTTTTTACAACCCCAATAATGTGCTATAGAATTGATACTTTGGTTTGCTTTAGTTTATTTGTAGCCTGCCTTTTATTTCTTATTTAGTTCTACTTATATATGTAGGCACACGATTTCAATATATTTTGTACCTTGTATAAATCAAAGGAATAAAGACATACTCACAATGGAATAATAATAGATAAATATAATAGTATAACCTAACAACCTGAGAGCGTTCTGTAAAGTGACTATATACCCGATGTTATGGTGACAAATGCGTTCTGTAAAGTGACTATAGACCCGATGTTATGGTGATAAATGCGTTCTGTAAAGTGACTATAGACCCGATGTTATGGTGATAAATGCGTTCTGTAAAGTGACTATAGACCCGATGTTATGGTTAGAAAGTGACCATAGACCCGATGTTATGGTGACAAATGCGTTCTGTAAAGTGACTATTATAGACCCGATGTTATGGTTAGAAAGTGACTATAGACCCGATGTTATGGTGACAAATGCGTTCTGTAAAGTGACTATAGACCCGATTTTATGGTTAGAAAGGGACTATAGACCCGATGTTATGGTTAGAAAGTGACTATAGACCCGATGTTATGGTGACAAATGCGTTCTGTAAAGTGACTATAGACCCGATTTTATGGTTAGAAAGTGACTATAGACCCGATGTTATGGTGACAAATGCGTTCTGTAAAGTGACTATGGACCCGATTTTATGGTTAGAAAGTGACTATAGACCCGATGTTATGGTGACAAATGCGTTCTGTAAAGCGACTATAGACCCGATGTTATGGTGACAAATGCGTTCTGTAAAGTGACTATAGACCCGATTTTATGGTTAGAAAGGGACTATAGACCCGATGTTATGGTGACAAATGCGCTCTGTAAAGTGACTATAGACCCGATGTTATGGTTAGAAAGTGACTATAGACCCGATGTTATGGTGACAAATGCGTTCTGTAAAGTGACTATAGACCCGATTTTATGGTTAGAAAGTGACTATAGACCCGATGTTATGGTGACAAATGCGTTCTGTAAAGTGACTATAGACCCGATTTTATGGTTAGAAAGTGACTATAGACCCGATGTTATGGTGACAAATGCGTTCTGTAAAGCGACTATAGACCCGATGTTATGGTGACAAATGCGTTCTGTAAAGTGACTATAGACCCGATGTTATGATGAGAAATGCGTTCTGTAAAGTGACTATGTAGATCTGATGTTATAGCCATGTTTCTATCTCTATCTCTTGCTTATCGGGTACGCAACCTCCTCAGGGGAAAATCATTACGATGTCAATGTGATTGCTGTTATTGTCCTGATGATCATTAAGTAAAGACCATTCTACATAACTTTACTCAACTATGTAATAATAATAATAATAATATGTTATGTGGGCAAAACAAATGTATTCTCTCCCATTCGAAAACAGATGAGTAGGACCGAGGTTCCAAGTATAGTTGTCGGAACATCCGTCAGAGTAGAAAGTAGACGTTTCAACCAAGCTGTGCGTTCCAGCTCGGAAGTCATGGGTTCACGTCTCCCGTTCTACAAAATGGACCCGCACAAGCCTGATCAAAGCTTAGGTACAAGGATTACTGTCAGCAACAACTAGACTTATGCCTACTCGTAAGATCAACAATAAATTCCTCAACCAAGTGAGGATAATTCCTATCTTTGAGCCTAGAGTGTATGATAGATTGATACGGAAGGATGAAGACTAACTATATGCCTTGTGTAGGGCTTGAACCCAAGTCCCTTGGTTTCAGAAAGCTCGGACCTATAGTCATCGTACAACAACTTCGATAATGCTTCCGTCACGGGTGGGTGAGCGGTAGCCAACCAGCGGCCGTGGCTAATTAAAATACCTGCTCGGGTTGGCCGAGACCGTAGCACGTCATTGATTGATGACGAAAGCATTACCGAAGATGTTGTACGACAACTTTAGTAGGATATCATAGATTACAACAGATTGTTGTAGGTAGTACTTACTATACAACCGATACATGGAAACCGATGTAGGGACAGCTCAGCGGTAACACCTAGACTCTAATTCGAAAGTTCGCAGGCTCGATACCGGTTTCCGGCATTTCTGACTGAAGGTTCTCCCGATTGTTTCCTCAGTCACATGCTTTGATTTACTTTCCTTCAACACTATCAAAATATCCTAATACTTGTCACCCGAGAAGAGATTTATCAGGTAAAGCTGGTGCTAAACCCGCAGCATGGATTCCTACGGAGAATTATTATTTTATTGTTTTACATATTATATACTCGACTCGGCCAAAACCGGTGTTAAAAACAGTTTATTTTACTATAATTGTTATAATAATTAGTATTGTTATTCACTTACACGATACTCCCTGCCTCAAGCCCCTTGAAACCCACGCTAGTCTTAGATAATCTAAAACCCCCGAGGGTCCCGGTTTCTCGTTTTTGAATTACGGTTATGGAATTCAATATACCTTGTTCAGAATTGGTCTAGAACCCTTAGATAAAATTAATCATGGCCCTCTTGATCTGTAATGAACAACAATGCACAACGTGAAAACTAGTTGTTATTGTTGAGCATTGTTGTCATTGATCTATTAAGGAAGGATCCTTAAATAGAAGTAATCATGACCTTCTAGATTAATTCTGAAAATCGTCTATTGCTACTAGCAACACCAAAAGACAACAATAAAACAAATTAATTGAATCGATGGACAAACAACAAAGCCGTGTCAAAAAATAATTTCTTCTGATTTTGGAAAACAAAACAAAAAACAAACAAATACATATACAAAACTTTCACTTAGTTGTTGTCTATCATTAAAAGTTTTAAATGGCGAACAGTTACTATTGCTACAGTTGTGTTTACTTGTATGGTTGCAATTTTATTATTTTGACAGCTGATTGTTTGTCCATCAGTTCAATTCATTTGTTCCATTGTTGTAGTCCGGATGTGACGTCAGTTGCGGGTTCCCTATTCCTGTTAAGTTGGCAGCCCTAGATACTGATTAGATAACTTGTGTTACTCACGATAGCCGGTTTGTTCATCATCTTGACTTTAGCCCAGACAAACTCGGGGATGCTCTCGTCCGGTATCTCAACAGGAGGCCAGGGCGACTCCACTACCCCCGCCCCCGCTGCGCCGCTCTGCGCCCTGCGCCCCGCGCGCAGCAGGGCCGACAAGCTACCGCGCGCGCTGCGCCCCGTCGCGTATATCGCGATACTCCTCGCTGCGAGTGCCATGCTGACGTGTGTGAGCACGTGCGAAGACTGTCGGACACGTGCGAAGACTGTCGCGGTCTGACTGTCTTGAGCGGCTCGTCCGGCCCCCTCCCCTCCCCCCCCCTGCGCCCCCACTCTCAGCAGGATCGGTTCCTAATCTAAAGGCCGCCGTGACAAGCGAAGATAACGCTCATTGTCTCCCCCCCCCCTAGTCCCTTATCACTCCAACCCCCCGTTTACGTTACTCTCATCTTACGATCGTAAGACTACATTACCGACCAAACGACGGTCATTTTCCAAGTGTAAACGCTGCACAGTTAGTAAATCAGTCGGTAGGTCTACCAGAGTACACCTACGGCAGTTACACCTCGTTTACGTTACCCTCATCGTTACGATCGTAGGTTCTGGGTGCTTGACGTTCGTAACTCTACCAGCGTTCAGACACATCATCACGGATCCACGGAATACTGAACACAATTACAAAAATACAAATGGCGGGACGATGGAGCTTGGTGTATTATTGAGGTTATCTTTTACGTTGTTGTTTTATTGGCGTAGAAACAGGTTTGATTTAATTCATATGTCACGTATTAGGCAAAACAATCGAGTTGTATTGTATGGATATTTTCTTTAGATCAAGTTTAGATGGCAACTAGTATACTATAACTGCCGTAAGTGTACTCTGGTAGACCTACCGACTTATTTACTAACTGTGCAGCGTTTACACTTGGAAAATGACCGTCGGTTGGTCGGTAATGTAGTCTTACGATCGTAAGATGAGAGTAACGTAAACGGGGGGTTAGTATACTAGTTGCCATCTAAACTTGATCTAAAGAAATATCCATACAATACAACTCGATTGTTTCGCCTAATACGTGACATATGAAACCTGTTTCTACGCCAATTAAACAACAACGTATAAGATAACCTCAATAATACACCAAGCTCCATCGTCCCGCCATTTGTATTTTTGTAATTGTGTTCAGTATTCCGTGGATCCGTGATGATGTGTATGAACGCTGGTAGAGTTACGAACGTCAAGCACCCAGAACCTACGATCGTAACGATGAGGGTAACGTAAACGAGGTGCAAGGCGGCAGATTAGAATCAATTCTCTGTCTGTCTGAACATAGACATATTTCATTTCGATGACAAAACGCGTTTTCGTCTACAAAAATCAGATGAATGTTTCGCAAATATTTATGGCGGGAAAACGAGACATGACGTCACCAGCCATGAATCAGTAATCAACCAATTATGTCATGATAAACGAAGTAACGGTTATTATCTTACCTATGAGAAGCACATGAAACCAAATTTGTGTCTAGTATGTTTCAAATAATATTAAAAATTATCTTAGGTTCCATAATATCAATTTTATAGATTATCAGACAACATACCGTGAGTTGAGTATATGTTATCTTCTTCACTTGATCTTCTGTGGTCGATAAGGTGTTGCATGTTTGTCTAGTGAGCCACAGTTTCTGTGCTTTAGAGATTATAATCGTGCCATGGTCATGTCTGCCATTTTCTTATACCCACCCACTCATCGGCTCGATTAGCATCATTGCCAAAATATGAGACGTAAAGCCTAGACATTATTATCACCGCATGAACCTAGGTTCTCTAAATCCCCTGGCGGAGACTCGTCGAACTCCCGGGGAATTAGAGGATCTTGGACAGAAAAACTTGGTAGAGGGTCCGTTTAAGGCGGGTTCACACAAAATGACTAAGACTAACGATTAGTGTTTAAGACTAACGATTTAAGGTTTAACAGGGTTGAAGTATACGATTTATGTTTAAGCGTTAACAAACTTTTATAGTGATTAGTGTTTAAGAACGAGTGATTAAGAAAGTTGATTTTCGATTGTTGGCATTGTTGAAATACATTTGGGGATGGATGTTTCCGAGTACGTGGTTTTCCCAAGGCTTAATCACTCTATTGTTGGTCTTAGTCCATAGTCATTCTGTCTGAACGCGCCTTTAAGTTTTCATCCAACTTTTTGAATGCAAGAACAAAAACACATCAATGAAAAACAATTCTACCACAACAATGAAAACACACTATTAAACCATAAGCCACAGCTTATCAACAAAATAGAAGAAACAAGTGGTGTCACTGAAGTGGTGACTGAAGTGGTCAAGGGAGAGAATGGTAGCTCAGCTCAAGGTAGCTCTGCCTGTCGTAACTCGTAAGAGACAACAAAGTGCTGACGTCGTGTTATACCTAACGATTGTGTACGCCGTAAAGTACCAAATAATACAATGAAAACAATAAAAATAAATACATTTGTGTTTATACTCTCTATCCCCTGCAGTCAGTTACAAGCAGTTGTGTGCATGCACGAAGATTTTGACAGACCGTCTTGATGAACCTCGTTGCACGCACTCGTGTGGTCTCCGTGACTGTGCCTGACACGAATATCTCGATAACAGTCTCGTACTTTGACACCTCGTTTGAAACACTTGCGATACCGTTATCGAACCGGGTAAGAGTACGGGCTCAAAAGTCGAGTATTAATTATCCAGTTTGTTTACGATTAGGTAAATGTATGGTTATTTTTATCTAGTCACCTGACCTTAGTTATAATAATCAATCGTTTTCTTAACAGTGTTATCGGTTAGGTGTCGATAGTTGTGTATCCCCCCCTCTCCCCCCTCCCCCCCCCCCCCTTCTTTGCCAGACATAAATATCGTCGTGAGAGGCTAGAATGTATGTAGGTAGGTACACGTATTAGTGCACGCAAACTGTCCTAGAGCTTTATAAAGAGAAATTGTAGATACTGAGAAACGGTGAGAATTCAACCCATACTTTTCATAACCAATTAATAGTTATTGTACGTACATAAAGCGGCTGAGTGTTTAATGCACCAACCGCTAAAATAATGATAAAATAAAATTGCCCCATCGTAATCATGTTAGTCTTCAAACACAAATTGCCTACTAGGCAGACGAATTCTACATTATTATGTATGTGCACTTCTTGCTCTTGGAAGAGGTGATGTGGAAAATACTCTCAAATTCCCCCTCCTCCCCCACTACACACTATTTTCACCACACTATTTTCTCCTCTTTGTGGTATTTGCCGTCGTAGTTGCAAAACTGTATGTTATTAAAATAGCCCCACGTTTTTTAATCGTTGTGGTGATTGATTGATTGATTGATTCCCTCCCTGTCACATAGAAGTAGGACTAGTCTTCGAAGTGTAGTGTTAACGACATATAAACGCAATTATCTCAATTATGGTAGAGTTTCTAGCAGTTTTGTTTATACCCATGCTTATAGAGCGCATAGTGGCAATTAAGATTGAGTGTTCAAGTCAACTAAACGAACTGACTTCTTCTAACAAATCAAGAGTTTATCTGTAAATGCGTAGTCTTCTAAGTGTATGTCACATACATACTAACGCAATTTTCTCGAACAAGCTGGAGTTTCAAGCAGTTTTCTTCACACCTGCTAATAGAAGGCTTAGTGGCAAATACGATGGAGTGTTCAAGTGAATTAAACATATCGATGACTTTTAGCAAACCTAGACTTTACGTGTAAATGCGTTGTCTTCGAAATGTCGAGTCAAGGACATAAAAACGCAATTATTTAAAAAAAGGTGGACTTTCTTGCTGTTTATACCTTCAAATAGAGGTCCTAACGCCAAATAAGATGGAGTGTTCATCTTAATTAAACATACCCACGTCTTCAACCAAATCACGAGTATATGTGTAAATGCGTAGTCCGACGAGTAGTGTCAAGGACATATGACCGCAATTATCTCGAACAAGGTGTACTTTCTGCAGTTTTGTTTATACCTGCTAATAGAGAGCCTAATGCCAATTATGACGGAGTGTTCAAGTGAATTTAACATACCGACGTCTTCTAACAAATCAAGAGTTTACGTGTAAATGCGTAGTCAGACTACACGTGGGTTAACTGGGTGCCACGCTTGCTGCTCGGGACTCGTCTCGGCCCGTGGTAGAATAGGCTCAGAGTGACTCTGCTAGTCGAAAGGAGACCCTGACCCTTTCCCCCCCACCGTCCCATTGAATATTTCTCCTCCCATTTGGCCCTGCCTACCCTTGCTGGACTCCCGTATGACGACCCACGCGACGTACAATGGATCTGATTCGGATGTGGCTTTATTCTTCATCATCATCTTTCTCATCTTCATTATCACCCGCTCATCATCTCGATTAGCCATTGTTGCAAAAATATGAGACGTTAAGCCCCATCAATCAATCAATCTTGCTGCTTGGGACTCGAGCTCGAATGCCAAGTTGCATTGCACCGCTATTTGTTATTTTGTGGTGTTTGAGCGTTTGTTGTCTAATAACTTACACGGTAACGTTACTATACGATAAGAAGGTGAAACATGTGTTTAATTTCATTTATTGAGCTTTCTGTAGTACGCCCATGTACATGTTAAAAATCATGCGAAGATAAAGGCCCATTCACGATTAAACTTAACCGTAAACTTACAACTTAAAGTAAGGTTTGGCTTATGAAAGATCACACGATTGTTCATGACCAAAACTTAAACTTAGTTTTGGGCTACGGTTAAGTTTGGAACGATCAAACTTTAAAATAAAAGTAAACTTAACAGTAAGAAAGAACCAATCAGCGCCTGCCGCAAGGCCTAGGCTAGCTAAATCGAAAATGGAGCCGAAACATGCTCAGAATTTATTTGACGGAACGTTATTAAATGAGTTTATGAAGACCTAGCGTCTACGTTTAAGTTAGAGTGTACTACTAAGTTTTTATCGTGAATGAACCTTAATTACTAACATCCATGTTTATCATTCATACTTGTAATTCATCTAGATGCTCATGATTTCATTTACAAAACCTGGATCTATTTTTAGCCAAGGTAAGACCTTTTCTTATCTGATCATTGGAGTTGTCACTTTGTCAGCAAAGACATAGGTTGGAATTCATAGTCGGCCCCTACACCTAGGGGCGCCCATTGTTACCAAGGTAACAGTTGTTTCCATGTTATTTCCCATAAACAAAACAAATCCATAGCAACAATGGGTGCCCCTAGGTGTAGGGGCCGACTATGAATTCCAACCTTAGTGCCAGCGTGTATCACATCAATATGTTGAGTTTCTAGAAAAGATATTGAAATAGAAGCTATGTATGCATAGACGACACATATCGATGTGGTCGATTTAGATTTTAGAGATAGCATGGAGATTATTGTTGCAAATTGAAGGCAACGCTTTTGGTGGCGAACATAACGTGGTGAGTCTACTAATCAATAGAAGTAGCTGGGCCCAGATTCACAAAGGTGCCTAAGTGCTAAGACGTCCTAGTTTAGGCAAATCTTAGTGATATAAATCACCAATATGTCGTTCTGCAATGTTATAAAGATAAAATATAGTAAAATATGAACAATTTAACTAATAATATTTGATTTGTGAATGTGTAGACATGATTTATCTTGATTTATCTAGCTAGGATTTGCCTAACTTAGGACAACTTAGAGTTACGCATCTTTGTGAATCCAGGCCCTGGAATCTATTAGCGGTAACAGGCCGAGACTGTTATAGGGAGTAGCAGGTTTTTTAAATTATATTTTTAAATTTAATTCCATTTTATTCTCACATATACAAGAGTACATATACATGTAATACAGAACATATAGTTACACACAGTATACACTAATATAAATACTATAATATTATATACTACTACTATTATATACTACTACTATTATACTATAACCAATGTACAGGTATTTTTCTTGGTTGTCAGTGAGAAAGAATGCTTGAGTGTGGGCTGACTTTGGTTTAAATTGGTTTCTTAACAAAAGAAATTTAGTTTAAAAGAAATTTCGTTTCTGTTCAAATCCGGCCAGTTACAATCCCGACTGAATTGGTTTTCTCAAGGGTTTCCTAAGTCATTAGGCGAATACTGTCCGTATGACATGACTAAATACAGACTAGGAACCACTTTCACACAATATGTATTGTATTATTTAATAATTATAATCGACGAGAGAAGTTAATTTGTATTTTTGATAACATCCTACACTAGTCTCACATCAACCCCTTCGCGGTATTTTGATAAAATTAAAATAAAATATATTAAAAACTTTGATACATTTAAAAAAATGTTGATTGATTAATGGAAGATTCTTGAATAGCCAATTCTACTGGACCAGTCTTCTTTTGTTTATTTGGTGTTTAACGACGTACTCGACAGCTAGATTGGCTAGATCATATGACGTCAGGTTTCGGGGGTGGAGAATAAATTGGAGGAAAGGACAAATAGGAAGAAGAATATCTAAATGGCTGAAAAGGGAAAATGGGAGAACCTCATATCGTCGCCTCTTACGATTGGTAGAGTCACCCTGGGCCAAATTGTACCCTGGGGGCAATAAGAGAACAAGAAGTCGTCTCGATTCACTTCGTTGCGTCGGTCACGTGGGTATTGTTGGTCGCAAGACGGCAAAGTAGTTACCGTGTGTGTTTAGCCCGATCACCTCCCATCTCCCCCCCCCCCCCCCCCACCCTCGTGACATGACTCAATGTTTAGAGTATGTCGGCCACATTCCCAGACGGCCTGGCTGGCTTAGGCCTTGTCTAGATGGCCGAGTATTGATCGGTTGATGAAACAGAAATAAGGTGGGGGGGCTTACTGGGATTAAAGTTCAAACTAAGGTAGTTTATTGTTTTGTATCAGTGATTTCTATTCTTTCCATTGATTGATTGATTGATTGATTGATTGGTTGGTTGATTGATTGATTGATTGATTGATTGATTGATTGATTGATTGTGTGGTTGATTAATGAATTTATTTATATTTATTTATTTATTTATTTATTTATTTATTTATTTATTTATTCATTCTTCTATTAATCGTTCCATTTTGTTTTTTATTTTTTTTTTTATTTATTGTCTGGTTGATTGATTAATAGAATAACAAGCTTGTTGAATTGATTCGTTATGTGTGGATTGCTTGAACATGATACCAGGTACGTTATTGCAACTCATATGCAGTTTTAGTTAAGTTATACAATAACAAATTATTACCAAAATTTGTTTCTCGACCAGCCATTTTACATAAACGTTGTTGATTGGTTTATGTTTTAAACATTAGAGCTCGCAAATATTAATTTTGCCAGCGCAATTGGCGACTCCAGTCTGCAATTCCAATTGTAGAGTGATACGGACTTATCATATTTATTCGTCGGTCCGGTGTCGTCACGAGTACTCTTTGTTTCATCTTTCTTGACAATCACTGTACCTCGCATATCCTTCTTGACCTGTACCTCGCATATCGCCTGATATTTGCAGACGGCCCATGAAAATACCCACGAAAAGAAAATATTTATATTTAACTTGGATACCACTTGTGACGTCAACTGTATACCAAGTTCAATAGTCCAAAAGTCCTTCGTTGTCATGACGACCAGGGGCCGGTCTGGTCACAAAGGTTTCTACGGGCAACTTCCACTGTCAAAAGTGCATTTTAGAATCACATAAGTATATGCGCTACACATGGTTATCGGCTGTGACTGATTATGTTAGCTCAGAATGTACTTCGGCCGAAATATCTCAACAAATATTGTAATCGTAAATACTATCGGGATCGCAATCCGGAAAGAGTTAACTTACATAGTTCTTATGGCACTGTTCACAACTAAATCGTAATGTCGTAATGATTGTAATAATTTTGGAAAATGTACGATTAAGAGACCGATATATACTATCCTTACTCTACTACTATAGTATGTTCTATATAAATATAACACTATATAGTAGGTTAAAGTGCTTATATGATTGAGTCAAATGAGTCAGCTTAGTCAGCTTAGTCAAAAGTATGAAACTTTAATTTAAATTGGGATCAGTATAATATGTACGGTCATGGCCGATTTATCAAATGCCATAACAGAAATGACTTTCCATAATCATAGGTTGCACGTGCGTCACACTGTGCGCGTAGCGGCCTGCTTTACGACAGTAGGGAATATTCCTGTTAATTTGTTTCGTCGTTACCAAATTAATGACGATGTTATGAAGTCAAAAATGTGTCATTTTCCCATTTTCGTGAATATTTTCAGTCAAGAAAGTAAGCTGAAAACTTCACAGATAATTATGGCTGAAACAACAGGTCATGACGTCAGAACTGACTAATATCAATCATCCTATCACGCAAAGATAATCAAAGATCAAATTTATGCCGAATATTTCACTAAAATGAGTGTTTTTATGTTGTTATTCGGTTCCAAAATGAATAATAATTGTGTCCAGCAATAAATTTACACCACTGTTATAGACGGAGAGCCAGCAACATAAAAGCTCCCCTCATAAGGTACATATGTTTTCACTTTTGAAATAGGAGCGGAAAAACTACTCTACTAACAAAACGCGCGTCTTACTCCTCAACGTGGGGGCTTTTAGGCCCCACAGGGGGCCAAAAAAGCCGAAAAAAGGTCCAAGGTTCCCCTCATAAGGTACATGGATGGAGTAAACGCCATTTTGTAGAGATAAGTGTCCCAAATAGGAATTCGAAGAGTAAGACGGGATATTAGGGGGCGTTTACCGATCAGACGCCATTTTACCCAAAAAGGGCCATTTTTTATTTTCGCACATACATGCGCTTAAACACTCAAATCATATCCGGAAATGTCTTGAGACGTAGAAAAACATACATTTTAAAGAAATTTTGGGTTATTGTCCTCGCCAGACGCCCTCAAAAGGGGCCCAAAAAGGCCAAGGTTCCCCTCATAAGGTACATGAATGGAGTAAACGCCATTTTGTAGAGATAAGTGTCCCAAATAGGAATTCGAAAAGTAAGACGGGATATTAGGGGGCGTTTACCGATCAGACGCCATTTTACCCAATTGGGCCATTTTTTATTTTCGCACATGCATGCGCTTAAACACTCAAAACATATCCGGAAATGTCTCGAGAGGTAGAAAAACATACATTTTAAAGAAATTTTGGGTTATTGTCCTCGCCAGACGCCCTCAAAAGGGGCCCAAAAAGGCCAAGGTTCCCCTCATAAGGTACATGAATGGAGTAAACGCCATTTTGTAGAGATAAGTGTCCCAAATAGGAATTTGAAGAGTAAGACGGGATATTAGGGGGCGTTTACCAATCAGACGCCATTTTACCCAAAAAGGTCCACTTTTTATTTTCACACATGCACGCACTTAACACCCAAAACATATCCTTAAATCCTGACATTAATAATAATAAATACTGGTATATTAAAGTTAGGGGTGGGCGGAGCTTCAAAACTATCGCATCCGGATCGAGGCTGTGGGGGGAGGGGGGGGGGGCTGGCGAGGACATCACACAATATCTTAGAAATGTATTCACCTCTAGGGGCATTTAAGGATATGTTTTGGGTGTTAAAGCGCGTGCACGTGTGAAAATAAAAAGTGGCCCTTTTTGGACAAAATGGCGTCTGATCGGTAAACGCCCCCTAATATCCCGTCTTACTCTTCGAATTCGTATTTGGAACACTTATCTCTACAAAATGGCGTTTACTCCATTCATGTACCTTATGAGGGGAACCTTGGCCTTTTTGGGCCGCTTTTGAGGGCGTCTGGCGAGGACAATAACCCAAAATTTCTTTAAAATGTATGTTTTTCTACGTCTCGAGACATTTCCGGATATGATTTGAGTATTTAAGCGCATGCATGTGCGAAAATAAAAAATGGCCCTTTTTAGGTAAAATGGCGTCTGATCGGTAAACGCCCCCTAATATCCCGTCTTACTCTTCGAATTCCTATTTGGGACACTTATCTCTACAAAATGGCGTTTACTCCATCCATGTACCTTATGAGGGGAACCTTGGGCCTTTTTTCGGCTTTTTTGGCCCCCTGTGGGGCCTAAAAGCCCCCACGTTGAGGAGTAAGACGCGCGTTTTGTTAGTAGAGTAGTTTTTCCGCTCCTATTCCAATAGTCAAAACATATGTACCTTATGAGGGGAGCTTTTATGTTGCTGGCTCTTGGACTATTATGATTATTTGTAATAATGTAACATTATTTCAGTGTTTGATAGTGTTATGTTGAACCATCCGTTTCTCGTTAGAAGTCCGGGAAAGGCAACATGTCAAACTTTGTAACGTTATAAATATCCAACTGTGACATTTTGAAGTGAGAAAAGTATGTTGCCGGTATTTGTAGATGAGAGCCTATCTATTTCACATGATTGAACCAATATCGGGTAATGTGGAATATTCCCTATTATTTTGCAGTTTGTGTCTTCTGTGGTAGACTTCAAACAACCTAAGTTAATTCTTTTTTAATGTATTTACGATTACTTAAAATACATTTTCAAATAATACCCGGCAATGTTCTAGGCTATCTTAAATAAAACCGTTGTATCCGAATCAAGGCCGCTGTGACGTCACGTGGGAACTATGGAGATGGTAGGAAACAACGATAAACCACCTCTGGATTATGTTTTCCACACACAAACTTGATATTTCTCAACCACGCCTGCCCAAAGATTGCTGTACCGTAGGGATGGAACGTTTAAACGTATTTAAAATTCGGTTAAACGTTTAGGCTATTACATATTTGTCCATCCCTATACTGTACCTTATCGTTAACGTGGCCGGCAGATTTGAGAGCTATGCCGGCGGAAGCGTATGCTTTTTGTAGGCCACCCAGTCGGACAGGTTGTGGTGTAGAAGCCAGACGAAAAGCAGTCCACGTCCTCCCCTTCCCCGTTTCTCCATCGTTACGTTCTACGTGTCCCTTCCCTCCAAAGACCTTCCGACGTCATAATGTGACCTTGTTGTCTAGTACGTCATAAACACAAAATAATAAATAAATACAAATCTGTACCACGCACGCTGAATCCACACACTGAGATATAACAGTTGGGGAGGGGTCGCGCCTTGTGGAACTGGGTTCGAGTCCCGCGCATGATTACCGAAACGCAACGCATCCAAGCTGTGACTGTGACAGCAACGAGAGTAATAGAGACGACCTATCCCTCCCAACTAGCCCACGTAGACATAAATCCCAAATACCATAGATGAAAAGAATTGATTGTACTTCTTAAACACAATTTTAAAATTAGAAACTAGTGTTTAACATTTGTTTGAACGAAATTGGAACTTGGAATGCGTCTGTTATTAGTTATTACGATTGTTTTAAACAAATCTACCTACCATCGATTCTTAATTCAAACTTAAAATTTAATATAAATTGTTTTTTTTTAAACTAAATTTAAAATTTAGTTTAGTTATGTTGAGAATATTTGGAAGTAAAATGTATATTGAATGAAGCCATTCCGCCACTGAGCCTCTCAGGTATGCGGGGCGGGGAGGGGGATGTCTGGTTGACTCACACAGTCAGTCAGTCAGTGTCTGTGATAAGTGAAAGGTGGAACTAGCGAGTGCTCCGTTTGTCTGTGCTCCGTATATCGCCCCGTGGAACCGGCTAAATGTAAGTACAGCTTGCAGGAGCTTTATTACAGGTGGTGCTGAGTACTTTGTGCTTTTTATGAACTTCATGTGACATATTAAAAAGAGAAGGGGGGGGGGGGGGGGGAGCGGATGGACTAGATCGCAGGAATGTACTACGTATGACGGCATAGTTTTGAATGGTCAGAGTAGAGATTCTACGAAATGCTTGTTTTAACTTTTGTTTCTGTATTTTTAAAGTCATTCTTAGGGAAAGTTTAAAAATTGAAAGTTGCGGGAGGGGCGCAGGGAGGGGAGGGGTGGGGGTAGGACGCGTCAGATCATAAGAATGTTTGAGGCTATGTTGCTGTAGAATCAAGAGTCATAGCAACTACAAAATGTATTACTTAACTTTGTATTATTGTTATTTATTACTTTTGGTTCATACAGTTACTGTGGTTTTCCTATGGCAGTTGGTGACAGCTGATGAAGGGGGGGGGGGTCCAGGTCAGATCGTTGGAATGTATGAGGGTACGTTGCTGAAAAATCAAATTATAGTAGTTACAACATGCATTATTCAACTTTTTGTTATTGTTATTTATTGCTTGGTAACTCTTGCGAATAGTTGATCCGTCTTTTGTACTCACTTTTTTTCGTACAAAACCACCAAAGTTGCGTTATTATTCATTATTTATTGTGAAATGTTAATTTCTTAATCATTTTAATTATGTAACAATATTATTATTCATTTAAACACTATTAAATATTGCTGGAAGTATTTTTCGTGTAGAATTCCTTCTTCATTTGTCTCCACTCCAACTCGGTTGTAGGCCTACTGTTGCTAATCAAATGCCGATGAATTGTAGCACTTGTATAATTTGAAGGTGTCTTGGTACACTACACTCTCTGCCTGCTCTGAACAGATGCGCTCACGCTTGTACGCCATATTGCCATATTGAACGTGATTCAGATGTCAAAACGATGTATTTTAAAAATGCAAATATTCTATCAAAAAACATCATATTTGTAAAAAAAAAAAAAAAAAAAAACTGGTAGTTACAGATAAATAATCAGATAATATGAATATACTACGTACATAGTCAATCTCGCAAAGGAATACACAAAAATAAATAGTGAGAACAAAGACGGATCACCTGTTCGCAAGAAATACTATTACTACTTTTGGTTGATACAGAAAATGTGGTTTCCTTATAATACTTGGGGGACAGCTGATGAAGGAGGAGGGGGGGCGGAGGGGGGGGGGGGGTTGTTGCACGTCAGATTTTAGGAATGGTGGCTACGTCTGGAACACTATAGAAACGTTATAAATAAAGGAACGATATTGTGAGTGTAGCAGTTGGTCACGCCAATCGAAGTCAAGACAATTATTAACGTAAATTAGATTGTACCAGCTACGATTGTACCGACTGCGATTGTACCGACTGCGATTGTCGTAATTTGAGGTTGTACCGACTGTGATGAGCCAACAACACTGTCTAAACAATTATCTTGCCTACGATTGGCGTGACATGAGATTGTACCAACTACGATTGTACCGACTACGGTTGTACCGACTGCGATTGTACCGAGTTCAGTTGACCCAAATTAGTATTACTATGCCCTGTCTGGTTGCGCACATGCTGACATCCAATGAAATGCTGATTGTCTGTGACGTGTCCAGCCACGTTGCCTCTCATCGCGTGACGTAGTCCGGCTGTCGTCCAAGTTATTAATGAAATTACGTATTGTTATTTATGCGCCGAGCTCGCAATCAGTGTCGGGCTTGTGTGAAGCTATCGAGCAAACAGTTTCGGTGGTCATTCACAGTTTGCAACGTTGCGTGTTGGGTTGGCCCCCCTGAGAGTGAACTGTGAATGAACTGTTGGTTGACTGTAATTGTCGTTGTACGCACTTTGAAACATGGACTGTCGTATGACAAGGAGAGCTATACTACGCGATTATGGGGCCACACCCCACTCGGAGAAACCGTATTCTTAAATGCAAAAACTTGGGAGATTCAAGTAATTGCCATTTGTTTTCTTTTAATTATAAATAGAATTATTCTATCTGTCTACTACCTTGTATAAAAATGTCAAAGATTTGAAAATAAATGTAGTGCATTTTTTAAATTAAATTCTTGATAAACATTCGAATTAGTATGTCCTGACTCGTAATTGAATCATTACCTAGAAAAGTATACCCAAAACATTACGATACTTCGTAACGTGTCAATTTTAAACCGTTTACTATTCATAGGTTGAACGTACGTCACATCTTTGGACGTGGTGGTCACAATAGACCATTTCAAAAAACTGTCTAGGTCCCTTTGTATGAGTATCATCACGGTCTTCTAAATCTTCAACAACAACAATACACAACAACAATTAAAAATCAGTTTTCAAATGTTATGTCCAGGTTCATTTATGCATACAAGATCATCATCTACTAACCTTGATTGTGTGTTTTTAATTGTTGTTCATTGTTGCTAATAAAGATTTAGAAAACCGTGATGATAATTATTCAAAGGGTCCTAGATAGTTTTTGAAATGGTCTATTGTGATCAAACTTTGACGTTGCCATGGAGAAATAATTGAAGCCTGTCTAATGCCTCTAACTTCAATGTCCAGTTAAAGTATTAAGTAAATTTAACTGTCAGGTAAGCCAAGTTTGGTGTATTTCTATTGGTCGTTGTCATGATGAAAACCATTTAACTGAAAAGTAGATTTTAACTGGACATTGAAATACCGGCCCTTAGTTCTTTAAAATTCAGACCGTGTTTCAAATAAAATTGGTATAAGTGGTAACTTTTTATTTTGTTTTTACTTATGTTGACATTTTAAATTTTAAATTAGGCTTATTTATTAAATTTGAATAGTATTTGCCAATGAACTAGGACTGCTCCTCATCAATTGTGTCGCAATCATGGCCGCTGTGACGTCACGTGGGAACTATGATCACTGCAGTATTAAGTTACTTTCTTCGTAGCATTAACACAATGTATTTAATTTTGATAAAAGTATAAGTTATCGTGGTCTTTATGTCCATTATTCGTTTTCAGTCAAAATAAATCGTTATAATTATGGGCAGTAAAGGGTATGCTGTCATCAGTGTTGAAGTTAAAAAAACAAATAATCAATATTCGATAAGCGATGGAAACATGATAATCAGTCATTAAAAATGGTCAAAATTAAATATAGCCTCACGCCAGCCCCAGTACTGATAAATTCGTGGTTTGGCAACACTGCCTGTTCTCTTTGGACATTGTTTGTCTGGAATGTTTGATTGTAACAAGGTCGCTGGGCTCAGTGGTGCAATGCGTAGACACGTCACCAGGCTGGGTGAAGAGCGTAGCCAGGGTTGCGTTGTTGTCATGGGCGTTCTTCGCAGAGAAAGTCACGTAGACCATACGACCCCTCCCTCCCCCACCCCCCTCACTGAATCACCCCATATTACATGATCATACCTTGAAGTCCAAAGAGTACTCTGGTTATTTTCCACTGAGTACAGCTGCAATCATTATTGATTATTTTGGACGAGTTATCACGTCAGACACATAATTTTAATTTTTACCTGGGTTGGGGGGGGAGGGGGGTGGGGGGTTAAGTAAATTAGTTGTTTTAATTTTGTTAATAAACATTGTTTAAATTGTTATCCATGCTTCATACCACAATTTTTAATTGCAATTAACAGTAAAACTATACTTACAAAATTAGCTAAAATAATCATGATTCGACCGTTTTTTTTTTTTTTTAGAGGGGGGGGGCTGGATCTTCCGAGCTCAAATTGAGAGGGTTTATACTTTTTGGATTTACGATAGTTACCGTTATCTTCCATCACTAGTACTAGCCATGTGATTGGGTATGGCATTAAAAGTATGAGAAAATTGAGGTGGGCAATCATTTACAATCTACATTCATTAACAAATTGCATATTAAGAAACTGTATCGTTCGCTCAACGTGATTCACTCGTTTAACGTGAAATAAATCAAGGTTTAATTAAGAAATTCATGCAAATGTGGAAACAAAATTTAACTAAAGTTAACTAATTTAACAAACCCCGTATAATGTGTATCCACATTATACAAATGAAAGGTTTCAATAAGTTATTCCGTATACCGGACTCTTCGTTTCTCTCTCTCGTTTCCATGTGATAAAAGAGTACGTATTTTATTCCCCTTATGCTCAATAACAAACTATTATTCTTACCGATAGAGGTAGCTCAGCGGTAAGACGCGAGACTCTAATTCGGGAGGTCGCCGGTTCGATTCCGGCCACCGGCAGTCCTGACTGAAGGTTTTTTCCGAGGATTAAAGGACTGCCGGCCCTCAGTCTTTACCTCAGTCGTAAAGGCGAATGCTGGGATTGAGTCCTACTAACAGCCCTCGGACATTCCTTCCCAGCTATCCAAACACCCTAATAACCTAGTTAGTCACCTGAAGAGGGGCGCATCGGGTAAAGTTGGTGTGCACCCTAGAACGGGTATTCCTACGAACAATTATTATTATTATTATTCTTTCTCCTGATGTCCATCCTTCAAGCAGCTCTTCACTCAAGACTCGCTTCCCGTCTCTTGACTCATTTCATTTCTTATTTGACTCATTTCATTTCTTATTTGACTCGTTGCATCCACCCGTTGCAAAGTTGCTAAACAAGTTGCATATCAAGCTGTTTTCATATTAAACTTATTCAAAAATAATGTTTTTAATTTGATGAGAATTTTTTAATTTTTTTGGAGAAAGAGATTTTGTTATCTTCTGTTACAATGTGGGAGATGTTTCAAGGAAAGAGGAATAATTAGGTTAAATCAAATTAATTTTAATTTAAAATATTAAATGAAATATGTTAACAATTAAAAGTAATAAAAAATAAAATTAAGTAAAAATTTTAATAAATAAATAATAATTATAATTGAAGTAATTAAATTAAAACTTAATTTGAAATTCAATTTAAATAATTAAATAATATATTAAATTAAAATTAAATTTAATTTAATTGATAAGTTTTTAAGGTACTGACCAAAAATTACAAAATTAAATGTCCCCTTTTACGGGCGTACCGGCCGTTTAATATTCGCATTCCCCCCAAAGTTACAAAGAAAACAATCAACTTATTCTATTCTATTCTATTTTGTATTTATTTTATTTTTTTTTACCAGGCATCAGTTTTGCAAACCATGGTAACTGCGTTCCAGGTTCGAATCCTGGTGGGTCCCTCCTCGTGGTGACCGGTGACCGTAATGAGGGCTCTCGTGCATATCTTACCATCCTTTTATTCATCTCACGTGACCTTCATCATTTTCCTTCTTCCTACTTTCTCATTTCTTCTTCATAGTTGCCGGCCAAACGCTTTCATTCCACCGGTGCTACGAGATACATTTAACTTTAAACTTTAAATATTATTATCGTTTATTACAGATGGTTTAGAATATACTGTGTTTTTTGTAATACTTTGGGGGCAGATGACTCAGTGAGGAAAGGGGGGTGAGGGGCGTTCTTTCGTAAAAATGTCCAAGGACACACGCAAACGATGCGTCGTTACAGGTGCTACGAAATATGTGTACATTAAGCAAGTTGTACAGTTAAAATTATTTTAGGATTTTTTATTTAGTTATGAAACTGTGGGAGGCGGGAGACGGCTGACCAAGAGAAGGGATGAGGGGTGGGACAAAATCAGGGTCCTAAACCCAAGGCAAACATATAAATAATAACAATTAAGTTTGAAACTTGTGATGCAATGTATCGAATGGAAAATAGAAAACAATAAAGATGTATGGTTAATTTTCGGTTACGGTTCAGGCAAATTGAAATTGTGATTTTCGGTTATGTAAGAAGTGTTCGATACGATTGTTCTGATTGTTGTAGACCTCGCGTTGCAGCCGACCCCCCCCCCCCCCCCCTCAGCTCTTCTGTTATGTCTGGCTGGAGTTATGCGAGTTATTCGACGTTCACTTCCGACCACGAAATAAAATCAATATCTACGCGAGAGAACATACGTCACTATACTTCACTACTCTCCTGCACTCACCCTATTATTATCAACCAATAGAGGTAGCTTAGCGGTAAGACGCGAGACTATTGCGGGAGGTCGCCGGTTCGATTCCGGCCACCGGCAGTCCTGACCAGTGGTGTAACTAAGGGGAAGTTTAGGGGGTTTAACCCCCCCCCCCCTCCGAGGCCACATCGAGAATGATTTTTTCATTCGTAAATTCGTTCTTACCGATCGGTCTCTGAAACGATTTTAAAACTAAAGATATGTTTGAAGAGCCCTTAGAAAACTACGATTGGGGATTTAATCCAAATTTTTATTAATAGGCCTTTATTTGCAACATCATACAAATTCCACTAGTGCAAATTCAATATGGACATACACAAACAACGGGGAAAAGTATATTTTTAGCATTTTTTATGGGGCCATCGGGTAAGCTAATTTGACACTGAGTGATCCCCACAATACCATGGCCCGTTTGAACAGGTTCGAACAGTTTGGCTCGTAGTAAAAAAATCAGGGTCTCAAACGCAAGGAAAAAAAATCGAAATAATAAGCTTAAAATGTGTGTTGCAAAATATCAAATAGAACAAATAGGAAACAACATACGGTATATTCTTATGTTGTTGTTATGTTGTGGTTCAGGCAAATTCAAAGTATTGTTTACGATTTAGAAAAAAGTATTCGAACCGTTTTTAATCTTTTATTAAAACATGCGTCTGTTAATATGATTGTTTTAAATAAATCTACCTATCAATCAATTCTCAGTTCAAACTTAAAATTAATTTTAAAATTGTATTTTTTATTTTCAAAATTTAATTTAAAATTTAGTTGTGCCATGGCGAGAATATTTGGTACGTAGGATTTAAAGAAATAAAATGTACATATCGATTGAATGAAGCCATTCCTCTACTGGGCCAAATGCTTATCTCTGTCTGAGGTAGGCATGCGGGGTGGGGAGGGGGATGTCTGGTTGACTCACACAGTCAGTCAGTCAGTGTCTGTGATAAGTGGAAGGCGGAACTAGCGAGTGCTCCGTTGCGTCTTGTCTGTGCTCCGTATATCGCCCCGTGGAACCGGCTAAATGTAAGTACAGCTTGCAGGAGCTTTATTACCGGTGGTGTAGGAGGGCACTGAGCGTTTTTTAAGATACTTATGTGACAGATAAAAAAAAAATGGGTGTGTGGCTGATCGCAGGAATGTGCTTCGTATGCCGACATAGTTTTGAGTGGTCATGGTAGAGATGCTACAAACTTGACTCTTTCACGTTTGGCTCTGCAGTTTTTATAACAGGTGGTTTCGGGTGCTGTGCGCACTTTGTGACACTTGGGGACAGTTTAAAAAGTGATCGGAGAGGGGGGCGGGGGGGACGGATTAGGAGGCGCGTCATATCGTAGGAATGTATAATCGCATGTTGTTGAAGAATCGACGTCCCATTGCTACGAAATACATTGTTTAAAGTCGATCGATGATAACTGCACATGTAATATTTATCCTTCAAATTGTATGTAGAGAAAGTTGAGATTGAGCTTGTGAATATTGTAGAAAAAACTATGCACCTAACGGTATTAGTTGTTTGTTTATTGAGTGTTGAAATGCGTTGGAATTCTCTATCTTCATTGTAGCTGAACAAAAACCTACACTTTCAATCATATAACTTTCCGTAGCACCTTCAAAAAGAAAGATATTTAAACGAATAATCGTTCTAATTGTAGATAACTTCATGACTAACATGAATACGTGTAAACAAGATGGTCGAACGGGATCCGTTTTCGAGATATTTGCGCTGGTGTGTCAATTTTACCTCAAATCTACTCAAATTAGAAACTATAAATATTAATAAAAAAAATATTTAAGTTCAGGAAGTTCAGTATTAAATGCTACTCACATGTAATAATTCTTGGAATTCATAATTTAGAATAAAAGAAAAGTATCTTTTCATGTCCATTTAATTTGAATAGTTTAGTTGTTGTATTGAATGGGTAGTTCACTTCCCACGAACATTTAACGGTCTTTACAATGAATAACAATATTGGAACGTTATTAAAATGATTAAGAAGTTTTAAAGTTGTAATTTTAACCACCAAATTGTAAAAAAATATTCTTGTTTGCTTGTGTGTAAAATGTTGTTCGTCGAGCACAGGTCAAACGGTTTGATGGATTTGATTGAAACTTTCAGTCAACACTCTTGACCATAAACTAGATGCTGTTTACATAACCAGAAAAAACCGTCAAGACCAAACCTACAAGAAAAAAATTACTGAAACAAATCTAATGTTGTATCTTATTTTTTAACTTGCAGTCGGATTACAATAGTTTTTTTCACAGTGGTAAGCGCAATAATGGTGACAGCACATGACAGAAATTTTTGAATTGTTAAAACATATTTTTGTTTGCTTTTTGTTTGCTATATTCGATTTTGTTCTTGAATTAATTTAAACACGGGATACAAATCAACATGTTGCTAATGTGTATTCGGCCGTAAAATAAGGTGGTTCTGTACCACGAACCACCGGCTTTGAATACAGCTGAGCGCACAAGATGAGCTAGTTGAACGCACATATTTCTACTCGTTCACTTCATAGAGTTGCCAGTTTAGATACCAATCAATTCCATTCAATTTTTATTATTCGATGATTCCACATAATACATTGCATACAGTAATAAGAGTATTCATAGTTCCCACGTGACGTCACAGCGGCCATGATTGCGACACAATTAATGAGGACCAATCCTAGACCATTGGAAAATACTTTTCAAATTTAATAAATAAGCCTAATTTAGAATTTAAAAAGTAATCATTAGTAATAAAAAAATAAAAAAATACCACACATACCAATTTTATTTCAAAAACAGGCTGGATTTTAAAGAACTAAACATTTCTGTGCTCTACCACAACAGCCATTAATTATTTCTCCATGGCAACGTCAATGTTGATCACAAATGCACGTATGTCACATCTTTGCGCGTGGCGGCCTGCCACGCGCAAAGATGTGACATACACGTGCAACGTATGAATAATTTGTGATATCGATGTAAACCTACTGACAGAAGTTACAAACTTGTGTGGGCATCTGGTGTGCGGGCACTAATAACTATGCGTTTAATTACAAAAACATAATGAGTAAGATTGACAGTTAACGCGACGATATTGAGGACTAGTTAGTTGTCTTTACGAACTTAAAATGTATTTATATTTTTAAATACAATTGTATTACATTGTTGTGTTCTTTCTCTTGTTGTTGCTTTTATTATTACGTCACAATATTTGTGGTAATGATTATTGTCTCTTACAATAATAATATTTATTATTTCTTCGTTACCTGCTTGGTAGTTCCCATATAAGTTGCCTGTTGATCGTAACACTGTCGAACAACAGGAGACGTGTTTAGGTCCTGGACATGGACGTGGGTATAATTCGGGTCTGCACCTTCATAAAGCTAAGCTACGTTTAAAACACTGAACATAAACTATTGACATATTTATTTATTGTCTATCCTATTCAGTTCAAAACAGAAATATTTTTTCTATTTATACAATTGTTTCTAGTTTAATTTGAAACAAATGCAAATGTTGTTTCGGTCTAATATCGAATAATATCGATATTTTGTTTTACGTCGATCGATAACCGAATCGATCATCTGAATGAATAGCTTTAATTTAGAGCCTGGCGGTGATGCACATTTACAAATTACAATCTCCCAACGGACAATACTTGCGCGGACAAGTAACTCCCAAAAACTAATCATAGACCTTATATTCCAGGACCTGACCACGTGACGAGTATTGGGAGGCGCCTGGATGCTGGGCCACCTGGCTGGATGAGAAGATCTTATGGTGAGTTTATTATTCACAACTGGTTTATCTCATCACCCCACCTTCTCCCCCCCCCCCCCCTCATCCATAACACTGGTCCCACAGTGGCTTCCTCCCCCTCCTCCCGCTTGCCCTTTACCAGCGCCAACCCCTGCTTACATGATCAATCTGGGAGACCGTCACTCCAACGTCTGAGGCGGAGAGCATAGGTCACCCAAGGTTGCTTGTCGGCGGGGGTCCTGGCATCGAACACGGGGAACCCCTCCCTATTCCGCCCGCTTGCTCTTTATCATCGCCGCCCCTGCTTACATTCCGTCTGGGAGGCCGTCCCACCAACGTCTGAGGCGGAGGGCATAGGTCATCCAGGTTGTTTGTGGCGGGGGATGGTCGACATTGAACACGGGACACCTTCCCAGTGTAGTGATCTCGTGTAGGGAACGTCCAGCACAGCAATGACGCGGTGACTCGGATTGTCCAATCACAAATCACTGCGCAGAGGTCTGACGGCCGGTTTAGCGGCACGAGACATGAGGACTTCGTGGAGTACTGGGTCATGAGAGACAGATCCAGCCCATGTCGATCCTTAGGTTGTGTAGCGATAAAAGCCAACTAGAAATACTGTCTCGCATTGCACACAATTCCTTCAGTCAAGGGTATAAATCCCAGTGTGGGGGTTTGCATTTGTCTTTCCATTTGCCTGACAAAGCACAACTTTCCCGGGCGGGTGGTGGCATGCCGCAATGTGGTTCAACTAAAAAGGACTAGGTTAACTCTCCAGTTTGTCCGGACCCAGTGTTCCTGAAGTTGATGGTTCATCCAGTGTCCCAGCGGTCTCCCGTTATGATCGTGTCTCAAGGAATCAGAGGCCCAGTGACCGACCCGCGGACGAGATAGCTGCCTTCCAGAGTTTATCGGATTACTAAAAATAAATAAAATAAATAAAATAAATTCACATTTAGAGTCTACCCACTCAGTAACTAAACTGATTTGCAGTGGGGGACTTTAATTTAAAGTGACTAAACCAACCCTGTAGGCTTCGAACACCATCGGCGAGTGAGCGATAACCAATCAAAGATCGATATTTCAAATACGAAACATATGAATCATTGATTCCAAGTGTTCCAGTGTGCATACTGGATTGCTTCTTATATGTTTCAGAATTAATCTTGAAGTGAGAGTTCAATTATCTTGTATGTTACCTCCATTTACAAAGCAAAACAAATCCCATTAGTGTCAATTTTAGTGACCATACATTTAAAAAGTCATGTTGATTTTTATTTGTAAGAAAATTGCAAAATAAATAGGAGATCTACGCAGAATATGCAAGTTCTCATCACGGACAACATTTGTAATATATGAAACGATTATCTAGCCACACTTCAACTATTGTAATACGGTTTTATTTAAAATGGGAAAAGGAAAATCAGAAAAGTTACAAAAGCTACAAAATATAGGAATGAGAACTATTTTGAATTGTGACCGACATACCTTAATAAAATCGATGCTTGAAATCCTGCAAATGAATTACCTGTAGTAATAAAGATAAAAAGTGATACAGTGCTATAATTTATACTCAAAATTAAGTTAGGACTATTACCGGAGTATTTGTATAAAGGCGTTAAAATAAAAGATCAAATTCATAATCACGAAACTAGAAATAAGGCGAGTTTTTACTTGGATATAAAAAATAAGTCTAGTTTCAGGGTTTAACAGCGAAGGATACCTCTACGTCAAAAACCGCAAAACATTTTCATTTTTAAATTATATCACAAGAATGGGCTTCGAAATCGAAAATCTGAATCAACAGCGCACTGTGGTTTAGTAAGCCCTACACATTGAATGCGCTAAGTCGTGACTTATATTATAATCAGTATGTTTTTTTATAAATAATTAATTTTATTACTTATTATCGAATTATAATCAAAATACTACGCTTATGGTTATAATATTTTATTCAATCTGTCGGGCTTACCAATGCAAAGTGCGCTGCTGATTTAGATTTTCGATTTCTTGTTGCAATCTTGAGATCTAATTTAATAATGAACATTTTCTGCGGTTTTTGACGTAGAGACTACCCTTTGATGAGAATATGATAACCTATAAATTAGTAATAAAACATCGTAAAATTTTAAGTTTATTTAAAAATCAATGTTAAAGAGTTGACATATGAGCTGAATAAATATTCTACTACTACTACATTTTATGTCCAGGCGTCACGCAGGGAATTCGAGACTATTTGCAAGTTAAATTCTGGAACGCAGCTTAAGTCGAAAGCGGCAAATAAGTTAGAAGCCTTCTGCTTTATTCTTGGCATAATATGCCATCGCAGCATTTTCATAATATATGGCAATAAGAATTTGAAATATTATACAAACATTAATCTATATCTACAATAATTTAGGTTATAATTATAATGTAAGGGAAGGGGCAAACTTTGAAGGACAGGAATTTAAGATGTTAAGGGTAAAAGTCGGTCGAGCGGTCCAGAGACACGAGGACGGTCGTGGAGTGTTGGAATCATTACAAGCACTATCCAGGCCACGCCGGTCCTTAGGTTGGGTGTTTGTGCAATAGCAACTAGAAATACTTGTCTGGCACACCACCCATCCTTCAGTCAAGGGAAATAAACCCGCGAGTGTGGTGACGAGTCTAACTCGACCCGGACGTGTGGTGACAAATCTCTTCATGGTTCGAGTGGTCCACATGGGCATCGCTGGCCAGAACAACGCCTTGGCTGCGTTGAACCGGTAAGTCGTCCGTAAGTCCACCGGGTGTTCCAGAGGTCTCCCGTTATGACCATGTCTCCAGCAATCGAGAGGCCCAGCTGGCCGGTCCGACGACCGAACCTCCTGTACTACGCCCTCCCTCTTGCACTTACCTGTGTAGGGATGTCTTAGATTTACGTGTGGCATCGTTGTTTCGTCTCTAATTGTTGTCGTTGGTTTCAGGGGCCGTCTCAGCCAGCAGGGGGCCCCTGCCCCCCTGCTGGCTTTACGCTTCCCCCCGCGCGGGCCGCGAGATCAGCAGTGGCGAGTCATCACGAACGGGCGAGCATGCAGTTCAAGGTAAGACCAAGTCCACTTTTCATTTGCCTGGGTTTGGATTCGCAAAGGTGCCTAAATCTTAAGTTGTCTTATCTTTGTAAATCCAGCAGGTTCCGTTGAATCATCGCTACAACGAACAAATATTATGTTTTATTTTGTTAAGCGAGCGAAGCGAGCGTTTCCACTTGACTCTTATGGCACTTCATTCTGTTTTTTTTTTTGTTTGTTTGTTTTTTTTTTTTTTGTTTTTTTTTTTTTGTTTTTATGTCCGTCGATAGCGGTCGAACGGAAAGTCCGATCAACTTGAAATTTGAACCATCCACAAGCCTCGATGTGGATTGAAGGTGTATAGTTTTGAGGCCAAATCGTTCGAAAAGTTACAAAGTTACACCATAGTTACTGCAAATTATTTTTCTGAAACAAAATGGCGGAAAAATGTGAGATAGCCAGATTTTTTTAGAGATTTTTCCAGTTAAGAATATGTTAATGTAATGGCGATCTGATAAGTATTGGCAAAGTTACACGAAAGTTACTCGAAAATATTTTTCTAAAACGCAGTAACGGCAAAATGTGAGGTGGCTATCTTATAGTAAATTTTGGTCCGGTCACGAATTTACTAATGTAAACGCGATCCAATACGTATTAGAGGCAGAAATTACATTTCTATTGCTGTCAATAAGTGTTAGTAACGGTGGCGGACCGTGTTGAAAACATGACCACGAAAATTCTTAGCAACGCACATTGCACTGCATACAACAATGTCGGAAAGTATAATAGCCATGGAAATAAGAACAATTTTTGCAATGCGCATTCTTGAATTGTTGTTAATTGTTGTTCGTATTAGCGTTGAAAACGTTTCGCCAGAAAGTTCGTAGATATTGACGCGCTCGCTTATCAACGCGTCAAACAGAGCGTTTTCCTAGTATACATTTATGTATATAAATACATTTCATTTCAATTCGTGTAGTATATAAACCAATAAGAATAATCAATACAATAATTTATTTTTATCTTATTTAATTTAGTATCGGGTTGGAGGGAGCCGCGTGCTGACTCGGGCTGGTGTCTTCGTTGTTATTAAGCGAGCGAAGCGAGCGTTTCCACTTGACTCTTATGGCACTTCGTTCTGTTTTTTTGTTTGTTTGTTTTTTTTTTTGTTTTTTTTTTTTTTGTTTTTATGTCCGTCGATAGCGGTCGAACGGAAAGTCCGATCAACTTGAAATTTGAACCATCCACAAGCCTCGATGTGGATTGAAGGTGTATAGTTTTGAGGCAAAATCGTTTGAAAAGTTACAAAGTTACACCATAGTTACTGCAAAATATTTTTCTGAAACAAAATGGCGGCAAAATGTGAGATAGCCAGATTTTTCTACAGATTTTTCCGATCACGAATATGTTAATGTAATGGCGATCTGATAAATATTGGCAAAGTTACACGAAAGTTACTCGAAAATATTTTTCTAAAACGCAGTAACGGCAAAAAGTTAGGTGGCTATCTTATAGTAAATTTTTGTCCGGTCACGAATATACTAATGTAAACGCGATCCAATACGTATTAGAGGCAGAAATTACATTTCTATTGATGTCAATAAGTGTTAGTAACGGTGGCGGACCGTGTTGAAAACATGACCACGAAAATTCTTAGCAACGCACATTGCACTGCATACAACAATGCCGGAAAGTATAATAGCCATGGAAATAAGAACAATTTTTGCAATGCGCATTCTTGAATTGTTGTTAATTGTTGTTCGTATTAGCATTGAAAACTTTTCGCCAGAAAGTTCGTAGATATTGACGCGCTCGCTTATCAACGCGTCAAACAGAGCGTTTTCCTAGTCTTAAATATCATACTATTTTTTTTTTCATCTGGTGTTTGTAGAACGACATAGCGGAGCCAATTGTTTTCATTATCACTGAGACTTGCTTATCTAAGACAACTTAAGAGTAACTTGGAGATAGTAGAAAGTAGCAAGTAACTTCGTCGGATTTCAATAGTTTTTTGTTTTGTTTACAATGGTGTGCACACTAATGGTGTCAACCCATGACAAAAGTTTTGGAATTGTTTTGTCAACCACCATCTTGTAAATAAATATTATTTACGGCAATATATTTTGAAATTTTTATTTTTTTCGTCGCGCACAGGTTAAACGAATTGACGGATTTGATAGAAATTTTCAGTTAACACTCGTGACAAGTAAACTAGATTTTGGTAACATAATCAGCGAAATCCGTATAGATGCCAACCTAGAAAAATTAATTATACATTTTAAAAAATTGTTCATCATGCAACGCAACAAGAACGAAAGTCGTCGGGGTGAAACATCTTCTGTGGGAAATCTATGGAGACCAGAAATGTGGGCTATGCTGCTATCTTTATAACAATTTGCACTCGTTGTCCTTTCGTAGGTTCTACATTGCGGATGGTAATAGTGATAACCACTTTTGTTAAGTTGTGATATGTTTAAGAAACGGGAGATTAACAATATAATTAAAATAAAAGTGCATTTAAGAAATTTAAAAATACCTTGTAACAGTCTACCGTATACACTGGTCACCCTCTATCTTGCAAGGTGCTGTCGTCATAGATTATGATTATGTTATAGTAAAGTGACGTAATATGTGACAGATACCAACCTAAATCTAGTTGCATCTCGTGGTCTGCATCCGGTATTGTAGTGATACTATCAGCGCCCCCGTTGGCAGGCTTTGTCTAGGCACATTCCAAGCACGGCTGGTACACTCCATGCAGGGGATACCTACACAAACGGGTACCGCGAGCTGACATAGACCGCGTGGAGCGACCGTCTGTACTGAGAATGTTACAGTTGATTTTGCTTGCTACGGCGTGACCAGTAGATTACCTTGTATCTCTTTGTTCCAGGACCGCGGCCACACTACAACGGATACTGGATAGATACTGGGTCTATACTGGACTATACGGATACTGGAGAGGCTGAGGAGATCTATTGGTGAGCTTGAATTCACTACTACGTTAAGCCCAAATATCTATCTATCTATCTTGAACTCACTACTACTTCTTCTCACACAAACTCCCTCCCAGACGCCTTCCACGACACTAGTCCCTCAGCCCCTTCCCCCGCTTGCTCTTTATCAGTGCCACCCCTGCTTACATACAACCTGGGAGACCGTTTATCTGTGGTGGAGGCATAAGCAGAGATCAGTTGTTTTCAGCGTTTTAGGATTTACATTGTAAGTCGGTGAATTTGTATTTGGAAAACGCTAATTTTACAAAGAATAAGAGTGTTCCAATTCCTATTGAGATTTACTTAAAAGACAGACAAATTTCATTTTTAATCATATCTCAAGAATGGACTTCGAAATTGAAAATCTGAATCAACAGTGCACTGTGGTTTGGTAAGCCCTACATACTGAATGCTCTAAATGTGTCTTACATTATAATCCGTATGGTTTTTTATTTCTAATTAGTTTTATTACTAATAATCGATTTAATAATCAAAATAACTATCTTAATGGTCATAATATTTCATTCAGTCTGTAGGACTTACCAAAACACATTGTGCTGTTGACTCAGATTTTCGATTTCAGATTTTCGAATCGTAGCATTCTTCAGATATAATTAAAAAATGATACGTTTCTGTGGTTTTTGACGTAGAGGTACCCTTCTCTCGTAAGTCGTTACAATTCAATATATTATAAATATGTGCACATCATTTCTCATTAGAAGTGCACGAAACTCCCTTATATCCAAGGGTTTGAAGAAAAGAAAAACAGTACTTTACATAGTGCAAAATAAAAAGTAATCCTAAATTTATAGAAAATTAATTCTACAAAAATCACCCCGGTTGTTGTCGGTAGAGGTGTGCCTGGCATCGAACACGGGACACCCTCCTCAAGTGTAGTGACGGTGTAGGGAACGTCCAGCAAGTATAACTACGCTTTGCCTCGGGCCTCCAAGCACGCACACTACACAATTAAGGGACAAAGGTCGGTCGTGTGGCGCAGGGACACGAGGACTTCGTGGAGTACTGGATCACAAGAGCCACATCCAGCCCATGTCGATCCTTAGGTGGGTAGTGATGTAATAGATAAAACTTCTGCTAGTGATATCTCGCATCACATCCATCCTTCAGTCAAGGGTATGAATCCCAGTGTGGTAGGTTGGCATTCGTCTACCCAGGCAAAGCACAACTTACCCGGTCGGGTGGTGGCAGGCGCAGCCCCCCAACACACTGAAACTGACATCCAAAGACGTCCCTATCGTGTCACTATTTCTTGCTTTCTATCTTATGATGTTGTTTGGATGTCTTTAATACTTCTCTGTTTGATGAGATCAAGTCAGTTTGTTGTGGGGGACAGAGGGGCACGAAGTGCGACGGACAACTCCAAGGATTACTGTACCAGAAACCGAGTGTATAGTAAGACGTCCGTAAGTCCATCGAGTGTCTCAGAGGTCTCCCGTTATGACCGTGTCTCCACCAATGAGAGGCCAACGACGATTTGTGACACGGACCACTCTTATACTCTTACCAACTTGCATATGTTATAGTATTTAGAATGCGGCCAATTATTTCGCGAATTACGATAACACCGAAGTTCACATTTTTCGTGTTTTTAATGACGACAAACGGGAATAATCAGCCAGTTTTTAATAGAGAGATTTTTTTAATTTGTACAGTGTGAACACACAATATTATGCTCTCAGTGATTCAATGTAAGTTTTCAAAAACATCAGGCCGAGTGTCTCAAGCAAACCTGAATAAGAGCTTTAGAGAAAGCATCCTAGTGTAAATTGTGAGTGAATACGCTACGCGCGTGAAAACAAAAGAAATATGGATTATAAACTCTCGAATTACAGCTTTCTTTGAATGAAACCGAAATCTGTCAATGAAAAACGGAATTTACTATTTTCACGAACCTTTTACAATCAGGAAAAGCAGACAGAAGTCTTGATTTCACCCCTTAGTCTTTGGTTTTTGTTCAGACTGTCCAAGCACAAAGCGTTGCACACTTGTCACAAGTCGGTTTGCGGCACAGAGACACGAGGACTTCGTGGAGTACTGGATCACAAGAGCCACATCCAGCCCATGTCGATCCTTAGGTTGGGTAGTGATGTAATAGATAAAACTTCTGCTAGTGATATCTCGCATCACATCCATCCTTCAGTCAAGGGTATGAATCCCAGTGTGGTGGCTTGCATTCGTCTACCCAGGCAAAGCACAGCTTACCCGGTCGAGTGTTGGCAGGACGCAGCAAAATGCGAGTGGTTGATATGGGAAACTCTGACCGAGAACACGCCCCGGCTTCGTGTGTCCGTAAGACGACCGTAAAAACCACCGGGTGTCCCAGAGGTCTCACGTTAATGACCGTGTCTCAGCAATCAGAGGCCCAGTGACTGACCCGAGGACCTTCCATGATGTACCCTCCCTAAAGTCCTTTGCAACTCGAGAAACATGCCAGGTGTTACGAGATTTTCTCTCCTCCTTGCCGCGTCTACTCGGCACGGGTGGTAAGGAGGAGGGTCAATTTCTTGATATCTGGCACTTTTCCTTAGTTGCAAACGACTTTACAAATCTCTAACCAACATGCTAATATCGGTTTCATACCGAGATCGAGTGTGTTAGCAGCAGACCTCGTTATTTCGTCTCTAACTGTTCTACTTCTTTTCAGAATGGGGGTGGGGGCCCCTCCCCCCCCCCCTCTCCCCAACGCGGCAGGGCCAACAACGTGACGTATCATCACCCACATGGTAAGCATGAGTCCACATTCCATTCGTCTGTAATCTGTTGATTTCTGTTGAGACAGCGTGCATGAAACGGACAGTAGATATACGAATCCAAGGTTGGGTTATACACGCTGGAGCCACTTCAACAAATTATAATTTGTTTATTATTTCTATTTACATTACGTAGTTCCCAAAGTATAAGGGAAAAAATAATAAAGATAATAATATCATATTGGAAACTAAACCGTGGGATGTACAGTTTTAAATGCTAACTTACGAGCAACCAATAATACTTGTGAGAATAGGGGTATAATAATGAGGAGAATACTAGTTACATTCAACAATGTGGGTCCTGCAAGTAGGCCTATATATTTTAATGACATTTGGTTTCTTTTTATTGTGATAATTTGAATGGATAAAATCAAAATCTTTGCAGACGTGTTTTTGGGTAAATAACATGTCTGTTCTACCATTGATTTACTTTTGTCTCGTGGTGTACAACGGAGCTGTCTTATTATTCCAGGACCAGACTACACTGCGAGCACCACGACCACTTCAACCACTACAACCACTTCAACCACTACAACTACGACAGCGATACGAGAACGAACCGTCGCCTGGATGTTACAACAGAAAGCATGAAGAAACATCGGTGAGCCGAAACTTTTAATTACTGTAGCTCGATTCCCAACGAATACTAAGACTAAATGCACGATTAAGGTTTAAGAGAGTTGAAGTATAAGATTTTATATGTTACCGTTCACGATGCCTAGCAATTAAGAATAGGGATTAAGAAAGTTGACTAAAGTCCATTGCAGGTAAAGAACGATCCCAGGTATCAAGAAATTTCCCCTCGTTACCACCTCCACTCAGCACGGGTGAGAGAGCTCGCGAGGCGTTGGAATGCGGTAGGCCGCATGACCCATTCATCCAGGTGTCATTGCTAAGAAAGCAATTTTTTGATGTAATTAAAATGTTATTATTTCTCATTTATTTTGAAATATATGGAATAATCACGTAAAATTAATGTAAAATAAACTTTATATTTTTAAAATAGCTTGAAAACTGCCGTAATTAAAGCAAGCTATTTTAAAAATACAAAGTTTATTTTACATTAATTTTACGTGATTATTCCATATATTTCAAAATAAATGAGAAATAATAACTTTTTAATTACATCAAAAAATTGCTATCTTAACACCTGGATGAATGGGTCATGCGGCCTACCGCATTCCAACGCCTCGCGACCCTCTCACCCGTGCCGAGTGGAGGTGGTAACGAGGAGGGGAAATTTCTTGATACCTGGGATCGTTCTTTACCTGCAATGGACTTTACTATCTGATTCAAAAAGGTGTCCCTCGACTTTGGAACATACAAAACAAATACGTACGCCACATAGAGAAAAACCAAAACCACCATAAACTGAAGCGTTCCTTTGGGAATCATTTTAAACTACTGATATGGTGTTTTATGCCGTATGTTTGTCACTGCAGTGCTTTATATAAAGCAAACTGCTTAAAAATAGCACGTTTTTGCAATTCCCGATCTTTCGAATTTTCTAACCACAATATGACTCGAAATATCAAAATAAGGCTTAAAGTCGATCCACTGTTTACCCAACTATTTGTCATTGTGCTACAAATCATGTTGAATATACACTTAAATATCATGTTAAATATTAGCGAAAAATAAAGTAGTTTCATCGACTACTTTTTTTAATATAAATATTTGAAATCCGTCGATTTCCCTATCCCCTACCATTGAAACTGTCAAAAATCATACACTTTCGAATATAAAGCATCGACTAAGTAGATACTAAACATTTGTCATTTTCTTTATTTTATACTCAATTTGAAGATAATTAAACGACAATTCTAAATATGTATGTATGAATACAATCTCTCGACTCGTTTTCGGTCAATATTGGCTTCACTACAAGAACATTTGATGGGAAATCGGGCGAGCCGTGAAACTATGGCAACACTGCGTGCGATGACGTCATTTCTCTTTGAGCCCGCCTCCGCCTCACGTCAAAACATGAGCTGGCTGTCACATTTCCACGATGCGACGTGACTGGACTTTTTCTTATTTACATTTATTGTCGCTTATTTCCAATAACATTTTGCGTCATACAAATAATGCACTCAATGCAAATTGAAGGCACAGTTAGAAACGGGAATATATCTGAATACGGTACGTGAGGCCTAGCCTAGGCCACCTTTATTTAGACTTAGGCCTAGGCCTATATTGCCTGATCCGAAATGAAATTCATGTATTGTACGTCCGTAAACGCAAACATTTTCCCCAATGTAGATATGCTAAGTATAGTATGCCAGGAGGCATCTGTATAATATGAAAAAAAATATGCCAAGCCCTAAGGCCACTCAAGGACGTTTTGTGATCATTTGACATGTGCAAGGCCTAGGCCTACCATTTATGTAGCCCCCCTGCACGCATTTGAAATAATTTACATCCATTGCATGTCTTCACATGTCCTAGATGGACTTAAGTTACTTGAGATCACTTCGTCAGGTAAACAATTGCTCAAACAACATGATACGATACAAAATATACAATCCTATCATTTTCTTTTATCGTAATAAAACGTCCTCCGCTTCGTATTCCGTATTTTTTCGACGCCATTTTCACGATCTGATAATGGCTGCGTACCAACTTTGACTGCGTTCACTGTGGCTGTGACTGGTGGTGGGGGTAGCCCAGTCAACGCAGTGAACGCAGCAGCTGGTACGGGATGCAGTCACAGTCACAGCGAAAGCAGACAACAGCAGAAATTGTCATTCATAAAAGCAACATTTGCCATCTGTTAATTAACCTTACAACATTACACTAATAATTTAACGCTTATGGAACTTCTAAGATGAGATAATATGGTGTTGTGATGTCACTTACTATTTAAACCATATAATATTGTCTATAAATTCATAATTCGCGGTAAAATTATTAGCCACGCCCCCCTTGACTGCGATAGCTGGAGCTTTTCGGCCCAGTCATCGCAGTGACTGGAGGGGTAACTGCGAGGTGAACTGGTACGCAAAAAGCAGTGACTGCAGCTTGACTGCGAGTCAAGCTGGTACGGATCTCAGTCACTGCAGTCACTCCCAGTCATAGTTGGTACGCAGCCAATAACAATGTCTTTGCAGCGTTGCCAAGTATATTGGAGGTTGGCAATACTTTGTCAATGAATATTAAAAACGAGTTTTTTGTTTCCTTGGCTTTGTAAATCAATTTAGATTTGTATCCATTATAAAGTCTATAATTTGTGAATGTGTTGTGGTGTAATTAAAGCCAAAAGCGAGATAAGAAGTTGACTACTATTTGGAGTTTTGTTGAACTAATTTCGTTTTTAGGGATTGGCTATTCTGCAGTCAAACTAGTGTCTAGAATCATGCCATTATAAATAACTGCATTTTCGTGTAAATACTGGATTTTAAAATAGTATTCTTACTTGATGACTGAATATATTTTACATTTTATAGTAATTAAGCGAGCGAAGCGAGCGTTTCCACTTGACTCTTATGGCACTTCATTCTGTTTTTTTTTTTGTTTGTTTGTTTGTTTTTTTTTTTGTTTTTTTGTTTTTTTTTTTGTGATTTATGTCCGTCGATAGCGGTCGAACGGAAAGTCCGATCAACTTGAAATTTGGACCATCCACAAGCCTCGATGTGGATTGAAGGTGTATAGTTTTGAGGCAAAATCGTTCGAAAAGTTACAAAGTTACACCATAGTTACTGCAAAATATTTTTTTGAAACAAAATGGCGGCAAAATGTGAGATGGCCATATTTTTTTAAACTTTTTTCCGGTCACGAATATGTTCATGTTTTGACGATACGATAAATATTGGCAAAGTTACACAAAAGTTACTCGAAAATATATTTCTGAAACGCAGTAACGGCAAAATGTGAGGTGGCTATCTTGTAGTAAATTTTTGTCCGGTTACGAATATACTAATGTAAACGCGATCCAATACGTATTAGAGGCAGAAATTACATTTCTATTGCTGTCAATAAGTGTTAGTAACGGTGGCGGACCGTGTTGAAAACATGACAGCGAAAATTCTTAGCAACGCACATTGCACTGCATCCAACAATGTCGGGAAGTATAATAGCTTTGGAAATTAGAAAAATTTTTGCAATGCGCATTCTTAAATTGTTGTCCATTGTTGTTCGTATTAGCATTGAAACTTTTCGCCAGAAAGTTCGTAGATATTGACGCGCTCGCTTATCAACGCGTCAAACAGAGCGTTTTCCTAGTTTAACATAATAATTGTCAAAGAAATAATTATTTGTGATTTTAAACAAATATTAAAATCAGTGCTTGAAACTGGTAGTTTGATCAATGCAACGACTTTAAAGAGTTTTAGAAAGTAACATACTGTCATAATGACAATATAATTTTAATTTACTTGTAATTCATTAATTTTCATACTAACTAAATAGAAATACCAATATTCTGTAATTAGTGGACGAATAGAAAGTGCTCACAAATTTCCTAAATATATGTTAAAATATTAGTACATATTAGAAAAATGTTTCATGACGATTAATGAATTCACTGATGTTAAGGAATTAATGAAATATCGTTCGCTGTGAGTTGACGAGGAGGCCACACTGCATCTCAGAAGTTCATAATTTCCTTAAAATTACCAAGTTCATTTGATTTTGTGATACATTTTTTCTAATTGTAATATTTTAATATATATTTCGGTCATTTGTGAGTAATTTCTATCCGTCCACTAATTACAGGATATTGGTATTTTTAGTTACTATGCTATTTAATTAATTAATACCATTCGTCTCGATTAGCCTCGTTGCAAAAATATGGGACGTTTGACCCCAAATATCATCATCGTTAATTAATAACATGTTAATTACAATTATAAATAAATTAAAATTATATATTCATGATGCCAGTATATTACTTAAAATAACTGTAACAATTTATTTTGATATCTCTTGTGGTATTGTGGTGTAACACTCACTAACCCGGATGAGTTTACGTTAAAAAAAACTAATAATAATAATAATAATAATCTAGCTCAGTCGGTATTGTGGTTTTAATGTGTTGCTTATTTCAAGAGATAACTACATACATTTTCTGTCAAGATGATGTGTAGAATCTCGGAGTATGCAGCTGTTCCTTCAAGGTATTTTTGTAGCGACGTCAGTGCACTGAAATACTCGATGATTTCTTCCTTGAACTTCCACACGTATCTCGATGATGGATTTCACGATTAGCCACACACACGAAAACCAACTTTCTATATTGAATTAGATTTTAAAACATCATCCAAGAACACACAGACTTTCCACCACCTCTGCCGTTGCTAGGTCCCCGCCTATCACTCTCTTTAGTTACCAAAATCAACAACTTGAAACTAACAATGAAACACACAGCCTTCTAAACTAACAATGAAACAGCCTTCTCAAAGTTCCTTCTCCAACTTATGATTATCAACGCCCTCTATGTTGCAATCAACGCACTCTATGTTACAGTGGTTAAAAAATTCAAAAGATCGGGAATTGCAAAAACGTGCGATTTTTAGGCGGTTTGTTTTTGTATAGAGCTCTGTAGTGACAAATATATGTCATAAAACACTTTACCAGAGTTTAAAACGATTCTCAAAAGAACGTTTTAATTTATGGTGATTTGATTTTTCTCAATGTGGCGTACTTACTTGTTTGCGATGTTCCCAAGTCGAGGGACACACCTTTTTGAATTCGATATTAAGATCCAACTTTTTTAGTAACAACCAATCACCACTCGATACGTCACAAACTGTTGATAAACATTAAACCTTAAACGCTAAACGTTAGCCTTAGTAATCGTTGTGAACGCATTTTAACAGCTACTACAGCAGCGCAGCTCAACGTTGGAAGAAATGTGATGATGTCAATTGTCTGTTTGTCTTCTGTTTGTATGTACATGTATGTCTGTCTGTCTATAGAAGGCCATGGCGGTGATGGGGTAATACAATATCATCGATCAAATTAAGAGGAAAGACTACAGCCAATATCAAAACCCCGAGAAATTAACGTATTTGGTAATATCCCAATAACGCCACACAATATCAAAAAAGTGACAAATACTCTTATTTTATTCTTGTGAGAGCTCAATACTGTATGAAAAAGATTTGTTAGTTTACAATAACTATAATTGTTAATTAGCAAATAAATTAACAATTACAATTACTTCAAACTATCAAATCCTTTCCATATGAAAGATTTGATAGTTTACAATAATTATAATTGTTAATTATCAAATAAATTAACAATTGCAATTACTACAAACTATCAAATCCTTTCCATATGAAAGATTTGTTAGTTTACAATAATTATAATTGTTAATTAGCAAATAAATCAACAATTACAATTACAACAAACCATCAAATCCTTTCCATATGAAAGATTTGTTAGTTTACAATAATTATAATTGTTATTGTAAACTAACTAATTAATTAACAATTACAACTACAATATTACTTCTTTTTCATACGGTATTGAGCTCTCACGAATCCAAAATGAAGAGTGTTTGTCACTTTTACGATATTGTGTGCCGTTATTGGGATGACCAATATTATGTTCATTTCGCGGGGTTTTAATTTTGGCTGTAGTCCTTCTGTTCACTCTAATATTGAAACGCATGAAATTGCAGTTTTTAATCATATCTCTAGAATGTTACTTTAGATCGAAATAGTGAAATCGGGCTCACTCAATATGGGTGCATACTGTTTGAAGGAACTTATGATACAATTAGTATGACTTATTGTAAATTTCCTTTCCACTTTTCTAAAAATGTGTAATATACAAAAGTTTAACTTCGAAATTGAATCATTGACCTCTGAAAGTATCAACATTATTTTTCTCTTAATTTTTCAGCCGCTGGTACCGCAATAATGCTTCTCTAATCCACTTCCCGTCGAACTGTTTTGTAAAAAAAAAAAAAAAAAAAAAAAAAACGCAAAGGTGATCAACATTTTTCATTGCGATTTACGAACATACCTTGGCCTGCAATCTAAAGTGCATTCAGTTGCATTATCTTTTTTGGTTTGTTGTTTATCTTTGTTTTAATCTACCGGTACGGCGAGTGTATTTGTACCGGTTATTCAAAACAATGATAAACAATGTACCCTTAAAGATAATGCAACCGAATGTACTTTAGACTGTAGGCCAAAGTATGTTCTCGAACCAAAACATAATTTGTTTATCAGGATCCGTATTTTTGTATAAAGCTTATTGCGACATGAGTTGTATTAGAGAACCATTATTGCCGGTAACGGCGACTGAAAATTTGAGAACAAAATAATTTTGGTTCTCTCAGAGGTCAATGATACAATTTCAATGTAAAACTTTTGAATGTTACGCATATTTTATAAAAAATGTGATAATACGATAAGTTTGAAGAACCACGATTTCGATTTGGTGATAATTGAGATATTATTTACGAACTGTTATTCCTCATGCTTTTAATATTGGCGACAATCTTTCCCCTTAAATGGTGGAGGTATCAACTTAAATATTAACATAAGAACATTACTAAAATCAAATCTTAAAACGCTACACAACAAAACAGGAACACAATCACACAGTAAACAGCGATATATAGTTGTTCCCATGCAACCTTACTCATACTTTCGTCATGGACGGGTGATTGTGACCAACCAGCGAGCCTTTATATCAAATACTATCACTGTTGGTCACTTATCACTCGTCGATGACAAACGCATAGGTAAAGTTGCTTCTGAACAACTATAGATCGAATAAACCATACTATAAAAACTAACTATATAAAATATTTAAACTAAACATCCATATAAATAAATAAAATAAACTATATATAAATATATAAACTAACTATAGATCGGCTAAACAGTATCATGCATCTTATACTATGTACATTGATTGAAGATGAATCAAGACCTTATCTATCTATCTATCTATCTATCTATCTATCTATCTATCTATCTATCTAATAAAACCCTCACTAAACATTCTTCTCTCAGACAAAAATGCAACAAAAAGAAATTGTCCGTCAAATTGCGTTTTATTCTCATTTTTCTAAAAAAAAAAAAAAAAAAAAAAAAAACAATAGGGTGTTAAAATAGAAGGCGCTTTTTCTATATTGCCAGAGGAGTAGCTATATATAGTCGCTAAGGAGAAAGCTACGAGTTCGATATCGAAGTCATAGGAAAGCGGCTTAAAGAGAGGCGGGGAGGAGTTGGGGGGGGGGGGGGGGGTGATCCCTTCAGTAATGTTATATTGTTGAACGTTACCAAATTATGATGTTTCCACTGATATCTAGGCTTAAGCCCTCAGTACAATTGTCCGCATCGTAATCGTAATCGCGATCGGGATCGCAATCGTACATTTTCCCATTGCAAATCATTATGGCATTACGATTTAGGTCCGGTTTCACCAACGTATTTAAATCGAAAATTAGCTTGATCGGTGCCATCACCAACTTTTCATAAATAAATAATCTTTCATCCAGTGAAAATATTGTATTTTGTTACATTTCAGAATTTAGTAATTAATAATAGTCCAAGAGCCAGCAACATAAAAGCTCCCCTCATAAGGTACATATGTTTTGACTATTGGAATAGGAGCGGAAAAACTACTCTACTAACAAAACGCGCGTCTTACTCCTCAACGTGGGGGCTTTTAGGCCCCACAGGGGGCCAAATAAGCCGAAAAAAGGCCCAAGGTTCCCCTCATAAGGTACATGGATGGAGTAAACGCCATTTTGTAGAGATAAGTGTCCCAAATAGGAATTCGAAGAGTAAGACGGGATATTAGGGGGCGTTTACCGATCAGACGCCATTTTACCTAAAAAGGGCCATTTTTTATTTCGCACATGCATACGCTTAAATACTCAAATCATATCCGGAAATGTCTCGAGACGTAGAAAAACATACATTTTAAAGAAATTTTGGGTTATTGTCCTCGCCAGACGCCCTCAAAAGCGGCCCAAAAAGGCCAAGGTTCCCCTCATAAGGTACATGAGTGGAGTAAACGCCATTTTGTAGAGATAAGTGTCCCAAATACGAATTCGAAGAGTAAGACGGGATATTAGGGGGCGTTTACCGATCAGACGCCATTTTGTCCAAAAAGGGCCACTTTTTATTTTCACACGTGCACAGTGGTTAATTTGTAAGGAAAAAGGTGGGTATACGCATCATAGTTTCATGTAACAATGTGCTCATGATAACAATTGATTTCTCGGAAGGAAATTGACCCCCCCCCCCCCCCCCGCCCCCCCATCCCGCTTACCAATTCAGCTTTTGGGCTCGTAATCTGGAATTGGGTTTGTAGTTTTGGGTTGGATTTGATACAATTTTACTCGTCCTCAAAAACCAATCGTTAATTTAACTGTACTGTAAGTTTACCATTAAATGATTAAAAGCAGATACATATATTATGAAATATCAGTTATTGAAGTAGTCAGTAATTTTATGTGTCAACTGGTAATAATTCATTTCCAAGAGGAACAACCTAACAATAGCAGAAATGTTTACAGGCGCGTATGAACACTTTTCTAAGTGGGGGGGAGGGGAAGAATTGTGAGCGCGAAGCGCGAACAGGTTCTGGGGTCTGGGGCAGAGCCCCAGCCGCCGGGGGACTATCGCCGAAGGCGAAAAATTTGTGTGCTAATTTAGTTATTTCTTGATTTTTTAGGCTTAAATAAATATTTCTTGAGGGCCTTAACCCGCCTCTTCCCTAATTACGCCACTGACCTCACCGCATACCTTCTGGCACTCATTCGCTTTCATTTTGCAAACAAAAAGCAAAGGAAATGTATCTTGTGAGGAAGACTCGTGGCTATCTCCGGGGCGTAGGGTCGCCTGTGTTTTTGCAATTATTCACTGGTGACATAAGAAATTTAGTTGGGGAATGTTTACCCAACGGGGAGCTAAAAAATTTACAAAAATCGTTTTCCCTGGTTGACCTTATCGCTGAAGGCGAAATTTTTTTTGCTATATTTGTTATTTCTCGATGTTTAGGCTTAAATAAATATGTCTTGAGGGTGTGATGTGACTGGGTGTCTAAAATTCAGTGGGTCGCAGAAAAAGTGGGGGGTTGGGGAATCTCCCCCCATTCCCCCCCCCCCCCCTCTTCCTACGCACCTGAATGTTTATCCGTTGTATTTATTTTTATGACAAG